>JAOVVI020008597.1:0-14103 GCA_028571085.2 Nepenthes alata
CAACCTTTAAAGAGATTATGAAGATTATTCTTTAAATTTAAGACGTTTATTTTTAAATAAATAGTTATAATTTTATTATTTAAAAAAATATAAAAAAATTAGTTAAAATCAGTTATTAAGTCATAATTATTCATTTAAAAATCAATAAATTGAGATGGATGAGCTCAGGAGCCCTGTGCCGCAAATTGCGGCCGTTCGGCTGAAATTGAACTGCCGCGATTTGTGGAGCTCTTTTTTTCGTTTTCATTTGAAAAAAAAAATCAAAATGTCATCTGACCGTTGGATTTGCGGCTGAACGACCACGATTATGACACAGGCCCTGTGCCGCGGCTCAGGACCCTTCGGCTCAGTGATCGGGAAGTCTTGATAGGTTGCATTAGACAAGGAGCATTTGGTACGGGCTTTCCCATATTATAAAATTTTTTTACTGTTAAAAAATATAAATATTAAATCAAATAATAAAATAGAATTTGATTCGAAATACTTTCATAAATTATTAACATGCAAAGTTAAATGTCAAATTTTATAACTTTTCTTCACAAATATTTTCATGTACGAGCATATTATTTTAAAATATTTACTTATTTTATGAAAAATAAATAATTTTTTTAAACTTTTGATAAAACTCAATAAAATTTTTAAATAATCGGTAAAAATTATATACATGTATAAATATTTATAACGAGGGAATAAACGATGAAACGTACATACAGTAAAAAAAGATATAAATAAATTTTAAAATTTTAAAATAGACTAAAAATCGAATTTAAAAATATTCATCTTAAATATTTAATCTAAATAAATATCCAATCTAATAGATCTGACTATAACCTAATTTTAATATGATCTAAGCTCAACTAATCAAATTCAGATGGACTAATCAAATTATACAGTTAAAATGTATAATTTAAATACGACCCATAATATTTTAAAAATATATAAAAATCTGGATAATATGAAATAAAACCAAATCCAACCTAAAACCATTTTTCTCTTAAGTAAAAATTAGACTTATTGTAATATTAATATTTATTCTAGTCGCTTGACACAATTTACTAGTAGATATTTTAATTATAAATTAATTAAGACCCCCTTTGATCATATTAGAAAATTTAAATTTTGGGTCTAGCTCTAATTTATCTATTGGTACAAACAGAATTAAAATTTAATTTTTATATTTCAATTTTATATAATTAAAAGAATAGTATAAAATAATTCTTTATAATTTTTAGATATAAATTAAATAATTATAATATTAAAATTAAAAACTATCCGTTAATTAAATATAATAACATTAAACAATACTAGATTTTTGATTATTTCGATTGAATAACGATAAACTGATCATAATCATAATTTTTAATTTATTTTTTTAAAAAATTTAAGATTTTGGATTGGATAAGACATTTAAATCATAATATTTCATATTATAATAATAGATTTTGACTGTCGTGAAGAAAAATATTTTAAAATTTTATTATTATTTTTTTAGATATTAAACTCTTTTATTTTTTTAAATATTTAAAATCTATTTTTATAAAATAAAACATTACGATTAAGAGGAACTAGGGGGCACTACAATGCCCAAATGTGCTACCTTTGGATACAAATCCAATGGCAGATATTTTATGATATAAATACCCTTAAAGATATTTTTTTTAATTTTTTTAAAAAATATTAATACCCATTTAATGTAAAACCCAAATACGAAAAAAAATTACAAAAAATTTTATTTAAATCACTAATTTTATCATTCAAACATCACCCATTGAATTCAAACAACACATTAAGATGTTGTCATAATCTATACCCTCTATCGATTCGAAAATAATCTCAACCGTTAAAATGATAAATTAATCTAAAATCTAAGAAAACAACCATAATAGAATCCAACTCTAAGAATGCAAATTTTCTTTTTTTTAAAAAAAATGGCATACTAACAAAACAACCAAACAAGGCACAGCAACACCAGCAAACCCTAAAGAATATCTAAATAATCTCTTAAACACTTCATATAAATTAAGTCAAACAGATGTCTGATTCACAGATTAGCTACTGCAAGTGAAACAGATGTAGAAGCTGCTGTCCACAGATTAAACCTGCAGAAAGGCCCAAAGGTTTCAGCAATGAGAAGTGTTCTTCAACACCCTTCAATCATTTTTAGAGTACTCTTAATATAACATGTATTCATCTGTATATTTCTTTTATGAGCCTGTTAGTGCGAATAAATGAATAAAATATAACATCGTTAAACTTATCTCAATGGGAATGGGAATTGGGAGAGCTCCATCTCTCAAGGAGATGAAGAGAAGCGTTTTCCGGTCGGGAAGCGCATCCTGGCTTATATTCTGTGGGTGGGAAGCTCTCAGATTCATCCAATAGACGGGATTAGAAATTGAATTGATAAATAACGGAAATTAAATCAAGTAATTTAAATGACAATTTAATTTCTATTATTTATCTATTCAAGTTCTAATCCTGACTGTCAGATAAATAAAAAACATTTCGGACTGGCATTTTGCCCTTAATCTTTTTATAAGAAAATTTCTTGGCTTACATTCTCCGGGTGGGAAGCTCTCAGATTCATTCAATACACAGGATTAGAAATTTAGTTGATAAATAACAGAAATTAAATCAAGTGATTTAAATGACTATTTAATTTCTAATCCTGACCGTTAGATAAATAAAAGATATTTCGGGCTGATCTTTTGACCTTACTCTTTTTATAAGAAAATTTCCTCGTGTTCACTCAAACTCCTAACTAATTTAGGCTATGTAAATGCTTCCCATAGGCTAAAAGGGATAACTCTTAATTAACTAAGCCCCAAGGCTAGAGAAGGAAAAAGGAACTGACATTGGTGCAACAAGTCCTGACTTGTGGATGAAAATTGAAATCAAAGCAAAGGGGCTTTCCTTCTTCCCAAAATAAGAATAAGAGAAAGTAGAATCTTCCGCTTAATTAGAAGAGGAAAGGGATATGAGAGCCTCCCACTAAGAGGACCATAGCAGCTCTCAGAAACATGACATTGCACTTGTTAAGTTTTTTTTTTTTTTTATTCCACATTATCATTTTTGATAAAATAGTGGTAAACTTGTAGTATAAACAATACGGCTCATAACATCTTAAGTGCATTCAACTTTGATTATTGCAAAAAAGATATAACTCTTACCACCAAGTAGGCTGTACACCCAAAAGAGATGAGAGCCAAGATCCATCAAAACCTTGTCATTTGCTGGAGCATTTGAGAACCTGTTGATTGTGTGATCAACTGCTCTGAACTAGGCGAGGCTCTCATCACGTGATTGAGACCGGACAAGTTACCAATTCCCGGCCTCGACATGTCTCTCGAGTTGTTCATATATGCTACGGTGTGCGAGGATTCCATTAATGCACGTATCTGGTATCCAACGATTGTGGAATAAGATGATGTTAGCATGGTAGGATTTGTTTTTTGGGTAATTACATGATACTGCTAAGAACCAAATTCGTTACCATGTCAAGACGCTTCTTATGAGGATCGCTTGAAGACTGCAAAAATGCCAACAGAAACTCAAGGTCAATGTAGCTCCAAAGTGTCATATAGAGTAAATCTTCTTTCTCAAGAAATCAATGGTTTATTGATGTTTCAGATAAATAGAAAAATATCGCACGACAATACAGTGAAGTAGGAGAGTACAACAATAATAACAACAACAAAACTTTATGTCCTACTAAACAAGATCGCTTATATGAATCTATTTTTGTTATTCCATTCAGTTTAATGTAAGAAAATTGTTTTCATCACATCACTATGTATTTTCTTAATCTCTTCCTTTTGTTCCTCCAACCTTGTGTTTTCTTTGGCCTATATTTTAAGTATCCAAATTATATTAAACGTCATTATCTCATGTTATCTATTATAGCTATAACTTCTTTAGGATGTCATCATTCCTCATCTTTTAGTGTCGCAAAGTAAGAGAGCAAGAAACAAAAATATTAAGCAATATCTCTCCTTCTGACCCCTAGAATCAGTAGTCGACAGTTGAATCTACATGAAATCATAAATATACAATATTATATTCTCATTGAGTTTCTGGTCACACTTCACATATAATAACTATGATATAAAGCAGGCCATCTAATAATCGATATCCTTGGTCAAAATAATAAATATCAACTAAAAGAGAGTATCAATTATAAGTAACATTGTGATTGTCAAGGCAATTTTTTTTCAAACTTCAATGGTCACACCCTATTTTATTCTGTACAACAATGGTACAAAAAACCGCATTAAGCAATATATTATACCCAGAAGGTAGATGAGTTATAAGCCATATTCTTTATCTGATACTGTGAATGTATAATGCATGCCATTTTGCTTGTTAAAAGTCAATTACAATCACTATTTTCAATTTGCCAGTTTCCATCTTTCTATGATACCGCAATTCAAACACATTCCTTTACTTTTATCATGTCACCTAAATTTTGCATTAGTTATACATTTATACTTTGTAAAATATTGGCTTTCACAATAGACACATTTTTCTACTTCCTAACGACTATTTGAGTAGATACCAAAGTTACAGGCCGTAATATTAATATATAGTATGTTTGGCGTCCTCTACAATATTTGATAGTATAAAAGCAAGTCTTAAAAAAGTATCCATTAACAGTTACTAGAGAACGTCAACTTTTATCAAATACATCATAGTGTATTGAACGTTAACAGAAAGCATAAGCAAGCAGGAGAAAAGTTGCTCACTGTATCTCTTTGGTGTCTCCGCTCTTCAGTTGAATATCCCGGCACAGTTAGATGCCAATTTTTCTCTGCAGATAATTTTCCACACTCCGATTCAGTTGGGCAAAACATTAATGCACAAAGCATGTCTAAAGAGGATATTGATTGAATGTTACATTCATGTAGCTGAACACTCAGTCACTGAAGAAAATTATATTTAAAAAGGCCAGCCATGCCATCCCATCCCATTTTTAACACACAACAGGCTCAGTGTAAGCTTTATTTTCTGGTGAAATAACATAAGGCAAAGAAGCATTCCCAAATAACAGCCATTTGAAAAAAAATTTTGTACAGTTTATAATCGGAAAACTGAACTGACCCTTCGAATTTGCATATGCATGAAATAAAAGAAAATGATTATTAATTGTCCAAAACAAATTCAAATATTAAGTTCTATTCAGCCAAACGGGATACTAATCCTTTAGAAGGAATAAGTGGCACAATTCAAGATGCAATTATCGCAGTGGCATGCCTTTCAGATCGAGATAAGTCGGTGATCAAATTCCAGAAATATCACAGGAATATGAACATTAGACCTTAAGCTAGTCCAGGGACATATCAAAGTAGAAAGGATCTGCCAATGCTTATTAAGGTCACCGCCAAACACATTCCCTTGACAGTAGGGAAAATGGGGGGGGGGGGAGTGAGAGAGAGAAAGAGAAGAGGAGGAAGAGTCGCACTAATGGATGAAAATATTAATGTAAGTATCACCCATTGATATGTATCCAGATCAGATATATTGGGTGCAAAAAAAATTTTGTTAATCATAGCCTAATGAGAAATTCTATGCCAGATTTTGATAAATTGGCCAATATTCCGTTCCAATATCACACTACAACGGTTAAATCAGGACAAATGGGATGGATAACTGCACTTCCCATGTTTGGATCCCCACCATGGCACCCCACTTCTGAATCGTCAAACAATAAGTAGAAGAGCAAAAAGAAGAGCAAGAAATGCAAAAAAAAAAAAAGGAGATACAGAGAGAAATGCATGTAGATTATGGAAAATGTTTGAGCAGGCATAATCTGAGCTCCTCGAACCTTATCTGTTTCTCAATACCTTTTGCAGTTACTGTTTTCCACTGCCAAGAAAAAAAAAAAAAAGATCCCTGTTATTGAGGACCTTCCCCTATATATAGTTTTCACTTTTGGCTTTAGAATTTTCTAGAGAAGGTTATGACACACTTAATGAAAGATATCAACGACCACAACTTGCTTCTTCCATCAACATGCAAATGACACTAATCTTACCGGTTTCTTAAGAGAGGCAAAGACAGAGGTGGCCAATTATTCAATAAATATTTGACAAGGATTTCATCATCCCATTACTTCCTTCATAGTTTGACTTGAATTGATGAACAATTGATAAAATTAATAGTCTTCATTGGTGTTGAATAAAAATACAAGTGAGGTGTGGTCAGGTGGTAAGACAACGTTTTTGGTTCCAGTATCATTGCAACAACTGAAATCTTTTGGAATAAACCAATTTAAAAATCCCATTATAAGTTGTAAAGTGTAAAATACTGAGGGATATAGATCAAGGGAAAGATGAGCAAGTGGAAAGCAATATTTGATCAAGGTCATATGTACAGTGTGAAGGGCGATCTTTTATATTTTTCGAGATCCACCCTATAATATGTGGTCAAAAAGCAAAATAAGTGATTCTAGCGCTTATAAAAAGAAAATGGATTCTTGAACCTCTTTCACGCTATAACAAATTCTCCCTTAATCACTTATCTTTGTTGAGAAATCTCTATTTCAACAGATTCTCTCTCCATTTACTCCGCGTAGAGAATTCCCTACTTAAATATTTCAGTTCCATTTTGTTTGAAGACTGAAGCAAAGAGTTCTCAGCAGCACAGAAGAATAAAGCAAGAGCAATCATTGAAATATAGCGCTCTTTCTACGCAGAGAACAAGAGCAAGAATCCGTTGAATCAGAGAGCTCCAAATAAGGGAATAATGAAGCTAGTATCTGTTATGAAACCAGTGAGGAAGGCACAGTAAGACACCAACAATGCAAAGAAGTAGAACATGGAAGGAAACAAAATAAAGAAACAAGTTTGATAAGCAACACATGTACCACTTAAGTAAATAAGATAATTGTCACTATTGACAGCTATCATAGTGTGTCATAACAGTTTTTAAAGGGAAAGGAAAAGGGAAAAACTACAAATGAAGGAATGCCCTCATTAACAGAGACCAAATTTACAAATCGTAGAGACTACCAACAGTAGAGAGAAAAATGAAAAAGGTTCAAGGAGCCCAGATTAAGCTTGCTCAAATGGTGAATGTTTCCAACTTGGGTAAATATAGTACAATTGTGTATTTTGCATGGATGTGAATACCGGCCAATATGCATTGATATCGCGGCCCCCCAATACCAATATTTTCCAATACCGCGATAATATCATAATATGTTTCTATATCAACTGATGCAACCGATATAGTTAGCTAATATAGCCCTATCAACATAAGATTTTCAGAATTTTTTTCATCCAATAAATTCGATACTAATATATATTATCCAATATTTATACAAATACGATCACGATCGATACTGATATTTTCATCCGTGATATTTAGTTAACATTTGTAACTTAACCAAAGAGGTAAGTAATTGTTCTCTTAAAAGTAACAGCTGATACTTCACCCCTATAATCAGAAAGTTAACTCTTGAATATCCACTTGTCAAATCTTTGATTTCTGAAGTATCTAGCAGAAGCTATTACTTGCATTAGACTTGATGAAGCAATTCAGGATTTTTTTGAATCTGTTCTGGTGATATTGTGGAAGATCAACTGAATAGTTTATTATGAGAATTAGGGAAAAAAATTCTATTCCAAAAGTAAAAGAAAATATAAGTCAGCTGCATCATTTATTTGACCGTGATGCTCTTGCTCCGCAACTCTTGCTCATTCTCCTTCTTCCTCCCTTTCATCTCTTTAAGTATGGCTTCTCTTCTAGGTTATCCATAGAAAGATCAACACCAAAAGCAAACCCTGATAGCAGGAAAGTCCTCCAATCAGAGGTTCAGGAAGATAAATGAAGAAGGCAATCTATGTAGCTGAGAAAGGTAGAGCATGGTTTGGATGGATGGAAATAAAATAACAGCCTCACTAACACAATGACAATCAATGTGACACAAAATCGAAGCTAGGAGATAATAAGAAGAAAAACAGTTTCTGGATGATCAAGAAACAATTTTTTATGCTTGGGAATAATCTTAGGAGCATGTTCATTTTGTGGAAAATTGACACTTTTTTTCCGAAAAACTTTCTGAGGAAAACAAAAGATCCAGACAGATGTAATCAAATGTCTATCTTCCATTTAGAGAATTGAGAAACGTAACTGTTGTTTTCCAGATTTTTAGAACAAATATTAAAAAACTCAAAATTTCAAAATGATGTTTTTAAAAATTCTTCATTGCTATAAAGAAGTTATTATCACAATATCTCATTTACCACTCTTTGGAGAATTTAATATGGTAGAAATAGTGTTTAATCAATATAAATATATGTCATAATATTTAAATATATTGTGAGAATTCGATATAATTTCACAACCAATTCTGTTTGTATTTCGTTTCTTTTTTTATTAGAATTGCCCCATAATTTCATGCAAATTTTGAGTTGTCACAAAAGATATTTTTACACATTGGAGAATACGGTTATATGACTTGACATAAGAACCAAACGTGTTATCCTCTTGATAGCATTTAATTAATTGTCTAACATTTTTCTATAACTAAAAAAAGTTTATCCTTTGTGCATCATTAATTGAATGACAATTGAACAAACTGCATAATTAATTTAGTGTGCCATTAATAATACATTTTGACTTATTAGTAGTTAACTTCCATAGGTAAGGCTATAAATGAATCAAGTGTTACTTTACTTAGACTTAACTTGCTACTTTGGCAAGTTTAGAAATAGGCTCGAGCTCAACTCATCAAAAGTCAAGAAATTTCAAACTAACTAAACTCAAGCATCTAACCAAGCTATTGCAAATTGAGTTCAAGAAATTTGAGTATATACCAAGTCATGCCTTGTTTAAAATTTGCTACTCACCTAAACAAGCTTTAATCAACAATTTCAAGTAGAGTTCCAAACAACTTGGTTTGATAACAGCTCCAATCATTGCTAATTGATTGATGTGTTGCTAACAAATATTAATAAATACTAACTAGTAGAAATAAGCATGTTTCTACTGAATGAACACATTTTCCAAGAAAATTATGCAAATGGAAAATGGGGGAAAAAAGAAAACTGAAAAATATAATTTTTTTTCCCTTAAATGAACAATATTTTCAATTCAAATGACACAATCGGAACTATTTCATTCATTAGTAGTTTACTTTATTTCATTGGTTAATTTCTTGATTTTTTCAGGAATCCTTACAAAATACAAATGCTAACTTGTTCTACAGTAAGAGTCAATTCTGGAACAAAGTCTATCAACTTACTTATTTCCCTAGTTAATTCCTAGTATAATTAGAAGATAGTTTTCCTATATGAAGGATTATTTTCTCTCATGTTTTGAAGAGGAATGTTAGTGAAGCTTTAAGCAAATGGTTGATCTGGCCACATGGATTTCATGGTTGTGTGAGTATATTCCTCACAACCCCGACATGGATTTCAAAAGTCAGCATCTCTTTATCCTTCTTTCTCTATGAAATGTCTGATTCTAGCCCAAACTACTTACGATCACCCCAACCCCAAATAATAACGGTTAAGCACTCTTCCCCTCGCCATTAATATTTGAATTAAGGCATTGTTCTCAGTTATTGCACACGAGCTTACTTTCACTTTACAACAATTATGCTTGTGCTCCAAGTCTCACCTTAAACATCAACCACCACAAACAGTAACGAACACACATGACTTCAGCCTAAAATTGCTCTGAAACCTGTGATTTCAGCCCACTTCAGATTTGATGCTGTAGTCCTATAGTTCAAGTTGTCCCTGTCAGTTATCCTGCTCCTGAATTTCTATTCCAAATTTTCTGAGTTTCCACAAGAGCACCAATTACAATAATTTCCACATAGTTCAAGTATTAAAAAGAGAAAATTTAAACTAACTTCGAAGGCAAATTTCTTGAAGCAGAATCAAAGTGCAAAAGTAATTTTGGTTGTTGATGGATGAAGTAGAGAACATTGGGTGTGCTGGGGATTTTTCCCCTGCATTAGCTAATTCCAAGCTCAGATAAAGGAAGAAGGTTGTGCATTAGGTAACTAGCAACCAATGCAACACTGTGTCGGATCTTTGATCTGAAATTTAGACCTAACAATACTACTGTTCGGATGTTCCTTACTTGTGACACATTGTATGACTAGAGTATGGTAGTAAATGGCTAGAGCTCCTGCATCATCACCTGAGGTGTACAGAAAAATCAACAAGGTCTAGCGTATCATAAATGGGTGCAATTAAAAAATGCAATCGAGATTTTGCTCCTCAAACTACGAGGCATTAGCAGCCGTTTCAAGTGGTTGTTCCCCTCCCAAGATTAGACTGATAGCTTATGGATAATATTAAAAGGATCAATATAGCATACCTAGAAGAGACAAAGTGGGTGGGAGAAAAAGGCAAGGATATGAAGAGGACAAGTTACAAATTATGGTATTCTACAAATGCTAGAGCTAGAAATAGAGTTGACATAATAATGGACAATACTTTGAAAGATACTATGGTGAGTGTGAAGAGAAGTGAGAATAGAATTATGCAATGTAAGATGGTGCAAGGAGATAAATCCTAAACATCATTAGTGTACACAAGCAACTGAATTTCCAAGAGGATTTGAACCAATTGATCTAGAAATTTCCACAAAGGGAGTTGATTTATAGGTGGCAATTCAAATGGCTATGGTCAACACGATGCAAATGGATATACAACGTATAAGAGTGGCTCAACCAAAACTCATATTGACTGTTTTATTACAAGGAATTGAGATTGTTTATAACTTTATATTGTAAGAACTGAAAGGCCATTCACAGAGAAAGCTTAACTACATAATACTGTAAAACAATTTTGGATATGCATCTTAACAAATAGATGAGGAAATGGGCAAAAGTACAATAACCAACAAGTAAATGGTGGAATTTAAAGGGCGGCTAGCGACATCTCTTTACGTAGAACATGCTATAAGGAAAGTACTAGGTATATCAAGCAAAGAAGTAACAAGATGTGAGATGTCATGGATAATAACATTCTAAGAGCAGCTAAAGATATCTTATGGGAATGCCAAAAAGATACATCATGGTCATATAAAAGGGTCTAGGAGGAAGTGAAAGTCAAGAGATTGGTGTTAGCATTGCAAGTGTAGAAACCATGAGAATTTGGAGAGCCATAAATGTGCTAAGGAAAAGGTAAAAAGGTGAAGTTAAAGCAACAACTTCCAAATTCAAATGACGTATAAACTTCAGGCTAAGCTTAACGAATTGTTCACTTGATGAGATATTGAATGCATACCGAAAGAGAGGATTTGCACATAAGCAGCTCCCAAGAATAAGAAGAAAGGTCTCCCTTTTGTTGCAGTGAATGAACAAGTGGATTGGAATATGATGGTTCATGATCCCTCCTCATATTGATAAAAAGTCATAAAAATAGAAGCACATAAATCACACAAGAAATTCTTTGGGTTAAAAAGCCAACGTATCAGTGTTCCTTATAATTCGAAAGAAAGTAGTAATTTAGATTTCTTTCTTTCCATCCGCTATAGTCCATTATCCAGTCTAGAGGATAAATTCACTCCTATACAGACACTGGTATGCTTTAAATAAGTGAATTGATATACGATTATATAGAAACTACACCTATCTCAAAAACCAACAGTTAAGTGATGAGATTTCACATAGTTCTTGTGATGGTAGCCATTTCTTAGTGCAGATATCTCCTTCATTTAATCTAGTCAAAGTATTAAATCTGAGTAAGGAACTCTCCGAAAATGAAGTTAAGGTATAGACAATAGGCCCAATAGAAAGGCGGTTGGACGCAGAAATAGGGAAGAAATAGGAAAACAAAAGACTTTAATCAAGGGAAGTGTGTTAAGGATGGTGATTGACAAATACAGGTAGTATAAGAGAATATCAAAGGAAGAGGAAGAAACAATTTCAACAACCTTTTACAATGGAGGTATGAATAACACCATAGTGGTTAAGGAACTCTATGACTATGGGGTGAATATAAATCAACTATTATATTAGTAATGGTGATGGAGATTTGGAAGGCACTTGGATCCCAGTGAGGCTGATCGATAAGTGGAGACCGGAGATAGATCATTTTCATCATTCACAGGTTCAAAGGGGATATATAGAGTTGTGCTAACTATGGAGGTACAAAGTTGAGGAGTCATAAGAAGTAAGGGGAAATGGTGACAAAAAAGATGCTAAGACGATATGCAAGTATATTATAGAACCCATCTGGATTCATGTTAGGCAAGTATACTATGAAATTGGCCTAATGGACAATTTAAGGAAAGATAAAATGATTTTTATTCCATGATTGTTGATTAAAAAAAAGCATAGCTATAGTTCATAGAAAAGTATTATAGAGAGTTTATGAGAATAAAGGAATTTACACTGCATATATCCAAGTTAATAAAAGATGTGTATGGAGCGGTGACTTTATACATGGGCATAGGCAAGGGAAAATGGGAGAAAGGTTTTGGGTCCAATTATGATTGGTTTATATCATGAGTCGGCTTTAACCTTGTACCTCTTCACCTTGGATTATTTACCTGCTCAATACTCTCCATACAGCATGGATGACCTAACAGCCACTTTATGGTCTTTTCCTTATAGATTTAGTTAAGCCTAGCTTTTCAAGCAACTACTCTATTGCAGACGTACAGGATAGGTCAAATAGGTATTTTGAGAAAGAGCTTTGGGCTCCTGGAAACACATTAAAAAGCGTCTGGTATAAGCAACAAATTATAGCTTTTCTAGAAACTACTAAAGAAGTTAGGCCAAATGGGCCCTTATTCTCTGATCATATATGATCCTTGAAACATTTCTCTATTTCATTCAATATGCTTTGATCCAATGAGTAATATCCTCAACGATTGCCCCATCTTTTTTGCACAAATTATCCAATATGTTTCAAATAATTCCTATTTGCTAGGTTTTTAGTCCCTGTCTTCAGCCTCTCACTGTCTACTTCAAATGTCACTAATGTTACACTGCATATATTCAGTCTTGATTCTATTAATTCAAAAGCCTTAGGTTTCCAAAATCTTTTCTTCGAATGTCAACTTGGCATTAACACCCTTTCATCTCATCCACCAAAGCTATGCATAGGTAAAAAGCATGCACATAAGTAGCCATACAATAAGAGATATGATCTGTAATGATACGATACAGTGGAAATCAAGGTGGCAAGTATAGAAGGAAAAATACAAGACACATTTAGGATGGTTTGAACATGTAAACAAACACCGCCTAATATGCTTGCCTATTAATAGCTATAAGAACTTTTATAAGAGAGTTTAAGGAAGACCAAAGAAGAGTTTGAAAGAAACCATCAAGTGATCATCCAATAAAATATCGACTGATATTTCAAATATCAATCGATATAGATCGCTGTTGGGTTCCTTGAGACAACAAAATGATTGCGATAATGTTACCATATCTTTTCCTATCAACTTATAATTTACAGAAAAATTTTCCTCTAATATGTTTTATACAAATAAATATTTTCCAATAAGTCCAATACTGATATAGCCACGACCAATACCGATATTTTTATCCATGGATCTAGTATATTTGGACTTGATAGAAACAAGGCCTATAACATGGCTGGATGGGGGCAAACAACTATGTAACCAACTCCACTTAGTAGAAGAATGCTTAGTTTCATTTGGCTTGGTTTGATGGCCCAAGCAGCGATGCTTTGCAAATGCTGTTGAATCAACTGCCGAGTATTCCTTTTGGCTAGATCAAATCAATTGCTGCTTTTTCAAATGGCTCCAGGAATTCGAAAGATGCGACGAAGAATGATCTTAGTTAGGAACCAATAAGTTACAAAGAGCTAGTATAAATCTAATTTTTAAGACTGGTGTCTACAAATGTCAGTTAGGGAGTTCAATACAACTCAACAGAACATCAAACAGTTCAGTTGATCAGTAAGAACAATAAAGTTCACCTGCTAGCAGCAACTAATTGTTGTTTATAGCTTGTTGACAATGAGAAAAGTCATTTAGAGGGCAATTCACCCAACCAAAAGGACACTGCAGTTACCAATATTGTGACGACCCGATTTTTTTTTTTTTACAACACAAATACCGGGTCTCATGAAGCTAGACTAGATAACACTAGCCCACCAGTTTAAT
>JAOVVI020008598.1:0-14102 GCA_028571085.2 Nepenthes alata
CTGCAGCTCAGGAAGTGATGGAGAACCCGATTCTGGCGACAAATCCGTTGGGGATTCATTGTTGTTAACGAGAACCTGGCCACATTCTCTATCCGAGATCAAATTTGTCGGATTCGAGTTCATAATTGGCAGATCGAGTGAAAAGCTATGAGGAGAAAAGAAATTTTGCAGAGTTGTGGTGAAAGGTGGTTTAGTAGATTTGGGATCTGTCGATGTGTGTGGTATTAGGGGTAAGATGTTAGTCTTAAACGATGGTGGAGTTGAAAATAAAGAATAATTTGCAGCTAGCAAAGGTAGCCAGTCGATACGGTTGGTACAGGAGCGCCGATGTTGTTATGTGGTGGGAACTGAAGTGGCGAGTTGAGGTACATGTGGTGGTACGAAACCAGCAAAGGAAGTGGTTTCAGGTTGGTGAAGATAAAGTTGAAGATCAATTGTGGTGCCTGGTGGTGATGGTAGCTTGTTGGGTGAGGCATGGGTCGAAGTTTACGGTTGCGATTGCAGAAGCAGTGGTGGAGGATGAACAGTAATAGAGGAAGGGATTGCAGGTTGGGGAAAGGGAAGATATGGAGCAATTGGAACCGAAAGAAGGGAAGTATTAGTAGAAGAAACCACAGAAGTCAAAAAGTTCACTGACCGATTAGGGTATTGCTCGAATTTGTGGAGCGATTGGCTGATTTCAGTGATGGACAATCAGATTTGTGCTGTGGTTGAAACCGCGGTAGACATGGTGGCACCAAATATGTCAGTAGCCTGTCGGAGATCTTTTATCGCATTGACCAGTTGGGCGATGGTCGCTTTGAGTGCGTCGAGTACTCGTCCTTCGATCTCCTCCGCTTTTGTCTCAATGAAAGCATCATTTCATACATGCTCATTGGCCAAATCGTGATAACGCCGGTGAGAAGGTGAGGGTGCTGAGGGGAGGGGAGTCCTGGCAGAGGAGGGCAGCAGGAGAAACAGAGAAGGGAAGGGAAAGGAGACGCAAACTGAAAGCAAGGGAAGGACAGGAAGAGAGTGAGAAGCAGAAAATAGGGGCAGGGGTGACGAGAGAGAGAAAGAGGGAGAGAGAATAAGAGAGTAAAATAGCGAAAATAATCTTCTCTCCCATTACCGTGAACAGTACCGCCTTTACACAGTAATGGGTCTAGTGGATTAACAATAAAACAGAAGCAGGGAAATAATACCCCAAAATCAGTAAGAGAATATGTGAACCGTAAAACGGAATGTGTTGCGAGTAAGTAAATGTGCTGGCCGGTCCTTGTAGCAGGAGTTTGAGGAGGACGTTCCATCACCAGAGGTGAATTGTTAATGCCGAGATTGTCCGCGTCCGTCGGCAGCCGAGGTGTCAACGGTAAATTACTGGGTCCTGTACATTTACTGAGTAGGTTTTGGAGAATATATTAACGAGTACGTAATAGAAGCTGTCCACGCAAGTTTAGTATTGCCGGGTTAAATTTTCCCTGAGACAAATATATTCTCCTTTTAATGAAGATGCGATGAAAAAATTGAAAACATTGCAATACCTACCTCAAGGCCAAGAGCCTACAGAACCTTTTCCAAAGCATTCTCACGCTAGAAGTCACAAACACTCTTCACAGTCTTGGAAGCAAGAGGTCCCCAAAGAGAGTTGAAGATTAGTGAATAATCAAGCTTTTATTTGCCCAAAAACCAGGTTTCTTGAGAAGAGAAGTGTGAAGGCGATGACTCAAATAGGCGAAGCCATAGGCCTCTGAGGAAGATGTTGATGCCAAAATAAACTCATGACTAAAAGGCAGTATTGACCCCAATATATAAGCTTTTATTCACTTGTTAATCTGGAAACTGTAGAGAATAAAGGCACGAGGAAATGAGCAAATTAAGTTATTGGAAAGAAGAAAATGCAAGACACTTGAATCCAAATTCACATTCTTAAAGTCTGAATTTAGCCTTCACAGATGGCGGCTAATAATAGGCCTAGCAACAAAATAATAGTGCCTAGAACTAGATATCTAAACTGGAACCACTAGGGTGGAATGTAAAGGCGAGGTTGGAATTCTTTGATAAGAGTCTTCATTGTCAGAAGGACTTTTGTTTAAAGATCATTCCTTCTGATAGGCATAACTATAGGGTTGCCCTAATAAAGTGCTATTGTGCTAAATAATTGTCCTATTAGGAAACTGTCTGACAAATTATATATACCATTCTAATCAGATGACTGATTTGTCAAAGTTCAGAGTTGTTAGAGAGGTCATATGTCAATTGGAAAACATAATACAATAAGGCTGAGAAAGTAGAAATTATTAAACGGATCGTGTTAATCGTGAATTAAGCAAGTTATCTGAGATAGTTTTTTTTTATTTCAACGACTCTCGGGGATCCTACTAAATTTGTAATCTTTTGGATTACGGTTTAAATCTTAAGACTTAAGAAATGTGGTGTAGTGACAAGACATATAACCGTCACCTTTATTCCTGAGCAGTTATCATAACATGCTGATGTAGAAGAATATATGAGGCTTATCAAGATTCAATTGAGGTAAGTGAGAATCCTTGTCTATAAAGAGAAAACCACATATCAATGAGAAAGAATAACCGTGAAGACGTGCGGGGAACAGGTGATTACTCAATTGAAAAAAGTAACTTGCTCGGGATAAAAAAAAAAGAACAGATCGTGGCAAAAAAGAAAAATCAAATTCAAAAATTCCTATAAACCTAACGCCTCATTATACATAACGATATCTATAGCATGAGACCAATGAGTGCTTATAAAGTCCGATCGCTAAAATATAAGTCCATCGAAACTTAAGTTTACACATCTAAAAAGGTTATGAGCAAGCCTACCAAATAACCCCATCCTCATAACAAATATTTAGGCACAAAGCTCTATCATCTATAAGCTCATCTTCTAACTTAAATTTTCTTGCAATCTAATCTGGTTAGAACCTACCTGACTTTAGTAATAATAATAAATTATAAAGCTAGTTTTAAATTTATAAACTTTCATTTTAATATAAAATATAGATTATAAAATCTAAAAACTCAACATAAAATCTCACAAATTTAACCTAAAGTTACAATATCGATCACGATCATAGTTTATAGGGAACTTTGATGAATCTTCAAGGAAGCTAATTGGGAGAAATATAATTTATTCAATATCTCTTCAAATATTTTAATAGTGATGCCAAACTTGTGGTCTCATGGTCAATGGCGGCTATATGTGTCTTGTACTTTTGTTACTTTGTGTATTAAAATTGTGCAGCTGAACTCTATTGACCTCTTCCCTGGCTGCTTGACAACACTAAAGCTTTTAGCCCGGGGGCCAGCGCCGCACTAATACAGTATAAGGTCTGTGTCGTAGACTCTCAACCGTTTGAATTAAATCCAATGGTCGAGAATTATTTTATTTTATTTTATTTATTTTCATTTAAAATAAAAAAAACCTGCGACCGTTTAATTTCATCTGAATGGCCAAGGACCATGCGGCACAGGCCCTGTATCGCGTCAGTGTTGCGTAGGTCCTGTACCGCGTCAATGCGACGCAGGGCCCCTCGTCTCCAATGTTTCTTATCCACGGGGATCATTGATGGTGCACCTGCTATTGTGTAAGCTCGATATTATTAATAAGCATGTAATCTATTATGTTATTTAATTATTAAATTATATGATAATAACTCTAACATATTATAGAACGTAATATTAGTTCTTAACAGGCGACTAGGTGAACTATTAGTCGTAGGGAAATAAACACTGTTTATACGTATATTTCGCACTGGTTTCGTGTTAGGATTGATTCCGTGTTAGAATATGGTTTTTCATAAGAATGGTAAAATAATCATTTTATATTAATGTGTTGTTTAATTTTTTTTTATTTTAACGTATCAAGTGTTAAGAAATTAATTATTATTTTGATACTCACATAATTAAGAGGGTAAGTAGAATAATAAATTATTAATTTTTATCTAATTATATTTATAAAAATAAATATTTTATTCTTATTCTATTTTATTCTATGTTAGAATTCATCATCGTCTTTTCTTCCTTTATAATTTCTCTTGGGAGGTTTGATTCATTTTATTTCGTAGGAGTTGAAGTCTACGACCATGCAGTGCCTAGTCGTAAGAAATTCAGTAAGAGAAATAATTTTATTAGAAATTTATTTTTCTTATTATTTTATTTTCTTTAAAATTTTCGAAAAAAAAATAAATAGAACATAAGAGAATGGATGCTGTCTAGTTGAAAAGAATATTCATCCAGGCATGCCCGATAGTTTTTCAGCGTACCATATATAAAATTATTGAAATCCAAAATACCCACATAATTAATACTGTAAAAATAAATTTAACTTTCTTTGTCAATCATAAAATACTAAATATTATGAGGGTATAATAAACAAAATACGTAAACAAATATACAAATTATATGGTAATATTTAATGTAAAAAATTTTCTTAACAAAAAAATATAATACAACCTTTGGATAAATTTATTATAAAGTGTATAGTTTTAAATAACCTAATTCCGAGATCATTTCACAACAATCTTGCGAATAAACGATAATATAACTCTAATATATCTAACAACTCATTAGAAAAGAATATAATGAGAAAGTGGGTAACAAATTGTAATATATTATATAATCAAAACTAAAATGACATATTTAAATTTGATAAAGAATATAATCTAAGTTAAACCCTGATCAGATATTAAAAATGTTCATCTTGTCTCTTACCTCTTTTTTATCTTTTTGTACACTACCGATTTTGTTAAAAGAACTTAGAAATTTTTTATCTTAAAATTACATAAGGACACTTTATACCCGTGTCGAAGTATGAATGTTCTTTGAATGCGCATCAAACGTCCACTTTACGGATGTGTGCCTTTTAGACTCTCCTCGAACTTAGAAACTTCTGCTATTGGTACACGAGCACCCCATACACGCCTACTTTTGGTTCCTACGCACATGCACCTACTTAGGTGCCATTCAGGAACTATTACTTTTACCATCCATGTATGAACAGAACAGAGCAGAGCTTTCGGACGGACGGCCAAAAGTAGAGATAGAAAATAACGAGAGAAAATACACACGAGATTTAACGTGAAAAGACCCTTCTTCAACTAAGAAAAAAACCACCAAAGAATACACTATAAAAATGATTGCTCACAAGAATGTTAGCTATACAAGCTCAAACAAAAGAAAACAATCACTAAGTGTAAATCATACAATCTCTCTCTAAAAGTGTTTCTTACTCTATATTTACAACAAGGATGTCCACAACTCTCTCTAAGCTCCTTGAAAATGCTTGCCGTCTATCACACCCATTTTGGCCAATCTCTTCTCCTTTACAACAAGCAAAGGGCACAAGCCTTATATACACAAGGGGCCGGGTGGACAGCCATCCACCCTGCTGGCACTAGGGTGGCAGGACCACGCACCTAGGCCTGCCATGACAGGCGCACGCCCAGCGTACTAGAATGGCAAGCCTGACACCCTAGGAAGTTGTAGCCGCCTGAACGTCCAATCAGAGTAGGTCAACTGTCCGCCTGCAAAGTGCGGCTACAGCAGTCCTACGAGAGAGAGAGAGTCAACGCCTAGATTCCGGAGTCCTCGTCCATGTCCTCAACTACCTCTTGGACATGACGCTTCTAACGAGTTATCGTCTACTTTGACAGGCTTCTCGGACCACTCAGAAAAGTTCTCGTCCATTTTTTCAATGGAGTCTGCGGACATAAGTGCCACGAGGGAGTGACCTCAACACCTCTAACTCAGGGAGATTGTTGGGTTCTCCTATTGTTTCTCGATCCAACGATTCATATTTAATTTATCTTTTAAAAGTATAAAATAAATTTTGAATTTTTTTAAATATTAAAAATCCAAATACCTATATTATAAAATAAAAATATATAAAAATAATATTTTTAATTTTTTTTTCTAAAAATCAAATGCTTGCTGTTGGATGAATGGCCCCCTAATTCGAAGGAATTCCTACACTAAGGTGCATAGGAATCCTTTAATGTAGAAATAGCCATCTTTTCTTTTTAAGTGTTCGAGAATTTTTAAGAGAGAGGCTGAACTTTTCTTTTTTTTTTCCCCTCATATTCCTATCTCTAAATTATAGAAGGTCGTAATATTTTATTCATCATCCACACACTTTATAGGAGAAATTACATTATAGACATCCATATTCTTAGAGGACTAGCCTTGGTCTGAGATGCCAAGACTTAAACAAGTATAATTTTATCTGATTTAATTGTAACTTTTAACTATATTTAGTCTATATTATAATATTGTTAGATCTTTCCTAATGCTTCAAGGATAACTTGCTTGGTTCGACCTTCTTTGCTTTCATCTATTAATTGGAGCCTCCATCATATATAGGCCTAATTTGGTGTGGTTCTTCTCCTTCAATGTGTTAGGGGAGAACACTGAATTGAACTATTGGGGAGATTCATTTATTCGAACAAGTATAACTATTTGGTATCTAATAAATAGTTAAGATTTAAGACTTTTAGCAAGTGTTAAAGAAACAAATAAGAGTTTTAGCAATGCCAAACTCCCCACTTTGCTAAACTCAAGAACTTACAAGATTTTTACATAGTTCTCCTAATCTCAATAAACCTCCAAAACTATCGGCTTTTTGAGCTTTTAGAATGTAAATATGGGAGTTTGTTCAAAGTGTTGGATCATATGACAAATCATGCTTACAAATATTTAAAAGTGAAATATTTTGGTTAACAAAAGTCGCATATTCCTAGCACACGATAAGTTTATTTTCACAAAAACTATGACTTTCATATTTATTTAATAGCTTTGATACTTCTTGAACATATTGTTGGAATTTGTAACACTCACATAAATTCTTCATCAAATGTCAACTAGCTTTCTCTCCTGATAGAGTACAATGAAAAATATGCAACAAAACATATACGAGTTGAACAAAACATTTAAAGTAAACATTTCATTTCAATCAAATAAAAACTTACGGAATAATTTTTGAATGATATTAAGTAAAAATATTTAGTTACATGAAATCCCTATGAATAATCGACTAAATATAAATCTAACACACTTACCAACCAATAAAAGTAAAATGAAATTGGTATACAAACAAATATAAATTTAGATCTTGAATGATGTTTAAATATTACAGACAAAAATTATTTTTATGCACTTAATGAAATTGGTATACAAGCACCACCTTAAGCTCAAATGACTTAGGTGCACTTGCTTTTGGAACATATGCATAAACAACGTCTCATTTCTCCGTTAGGTGTCGATCTCTTAAGTTACTCTAATCATTCACTTAAGCGAAGCCCCCAATAAAATCAAGCAAACCATAAGATGACTCATACATTATGTATAAAACTCACAAACATGTGATTTAAAAATGTAACAAACTTTTCTCACGACTTTGTGGGAGACCTTTCATATCTCTTATAGTCATCATCTCTGACACTTTGCAACTTTCACATCATGAGGATCTTAATGTCAAACTCTACTAGCTTAAACGAAACTTTTTTTCTTTCTATTGATATATTTGGAGTATTACTATTCTCCTACAATGTCTTTCACATTGATTGGGATGCTCTTCTTGACACTCCATCTTAACCTCTTTCCACCAATTTGATCAAAACTCCTGTCGATAACCTTAGCATTGTTATTGATAATTGAAACATCCATTAAATATCGACTCTAACACTTACTTCTCTTTACTACAATTGAAGAGTCTTTAGTGAGATTTCATTAACCTTTTATTGAATGTCATGCGAAAGTCCCCATTGTCAAATTCGCCAATCAAAATCAAATTCAACCTTACATTCGGAGTATATCATACATCCCTCAACACGAGTTTGGTTTTGTTACTTGTCGGCAATCAAATATCCTCGATACCAACTACCCCAACAAGCCATTATTCCCCATCTTCAATACCTTTAATCCTTGAATGTATAGGACATGAAGGACTTCCTCAATATTGAATAGAATGAGGTTTGGGTATCCATCTCCTACCTTTTATCTTGGCTCATGAATCTTTGTATGTCCACTGCGTCAACTACTAGAAGGTTACCACAGATTATGATAAAGACAAATCATTGTTATCCCTCCTCTCTTATTGCTCACCATCTCTCTTCTTCTACTTTCCCTTGAAACAATCTCATTTCATGTCTCTTTTTGTGACAATGTAACATTCGGTGTCTTTGAGTTTGGACCAACTTTTGTTCCTCTTTGACATATTACCTCTCTCTATCAATCTCTAATGCCTATGATTGCTTGTTGTGGTTGAAACACTTGGCTCCCCTATAATCCCGTTACTTCCTTTCCATCTAAAATCATTAATAAGTAAAGAAACGATGACATCATTAAAACTAAAAATGTTCTTTTTGAACAATAATGTCATCACAATATAATAGTATGATGTTAGTAATAAAACTAATAATGCCAACATCTTTATCCTCATCATTGATTTTCTCATCACCAATAATCGGACATTTGCTTCATAATCCAATTGAACTCGTCTAAATACTTCTCAAAATTTTCTCATCTTAACAATCGGATGACATGTAATTTTTTCACGTGTAGCCATGTCGCTGAGAATTTGGACCTATACCAATCCATTAGTTTTATCTATACCTTCGTTGAATCTGACAATTCAATAGTTTCCTAAAAATAGTATAATATATAAAAAATAACTTGATTGTCAATTAGCTAAATCCCTTATATCTTATTAATCATTATTTCTCAATGTTTTAATCATTTCTTCTCTAGTCAACATGTTCCTTACTCTTTCTCACTAAGAAATAAAAATATTTTGCCTGTTAACAATGGAGAAAAGTAAGCCTTTCGACGTCAATGCCATTGAATATAATTTTCACACAGAAAACCTTGCACTCTGATATGATTTACTAGGATTTGAACCTCGCACACAGTAGTATAATGGAATAAAGTCTAAATTCTCCCACCAAATGTCAACTACTATTCTTTCCTAATAAAGCATAAGAAATAAATATGCAACAACACACTAAAGTTGGACAAAAAAATTTGGTGTGGAAAACACTTTTCAACTAAAGGAAAAATTTCAAAAGAACCTCTAAACATTATCTACAATTTTGTTACAAATAACATTATCTAAGAGCTATTCATAACAACACAGTGTGAATAATTTGTGGAATATAATGTCAACATACTTAGAAACTTGTAAGAATAGAATATAATAAGAAAATGAGTATCCAATCGATAAAATGTTCAAAAACTAATACTACAATGACAAACCAAATTTTTGAAAATGATTAAATTCAAATCAAATATTAATCGATTGTTAACAATCTTTTCATTCTTTCTTTTTTTTCTTTTTTCTTCGTGCAACAGTACTTGTATTTTAATTATTCTAAATCTAATCTAAAAATTATATTAGAATTTTCTTACCATGAATGACATTTGAACAACACAAACAAAAACTATATTCATCCACCTACTGAAATTGACATATGACTGCTATATCAGGTGCCATTTTTGTTTGTGTACTAGTGCAACACACATTGAGCATCCTCACATGCGTCAATCAGTCTCCGATTTTTAGTATCACTACAATCCTTTGTTTGAGTGAATTTTCATATCGAAATCAAAAGAACTATTTGATTACCCATTTATTGAATGTAGGACTTGTTGAGAGTAACCACTACCAGCTTGGATGAATTAATGAGAAAAATGAATGGTGACAATGACGAAACATAGCACACAAGAAGATAATCAAAAAATAAAATATGATATAAAAATTTACATAAAAAATTCTCTTCTAAATAAGAGGAAAAAATTACAGGATTTTGAGTATACAAATTTTCACTATATAAAATTTGATTATACGAACCCCAATATAAGAACTTGACATCTCATATTAATGGACCCGAGTAGTAGTAGAAAACTCCAGAGTAAGAGCAAGAAAATATTCTTCTCTCTTTTCTTCACTTTCTCTTACTAGTGGTGCTCACTAATCTCTCTAATTTTATAAAGTACTTTTTCTAAAGCCTCTCCCAGACGCACTCCCCTTTTGTAAATCCTAAAGGGAGTTCTAGTGAGCTTTTCATAAACTCTAAAAATGCCCGACAGTTTGTTATCATTCAAGTAGTTCGATATTCCTTTAGATTTCAGCACTCTGGTCACCTCTCAGAATAAACAGTCTAGCCAGTCGGTCGCCTTCGTCTCACCAATCTAGCCAGTCAGCCTTCGTCTCGCCAATTCAACTAGTTGGCATTCGTCTCGTCACTGACTAGTCGTCCTTCATCATTAGCTCCGTCATGGCTGGCCTTCGACCCAGTAGTCCGGTTAGACTTCCTTTGACCTTCATCATTATCAGCCACTTTGCTGCTGTGTGTAGCATAAACGAACACCACAATACTCCATCTTATTATTATACCCATGTGAGTGTTCGACCACACCTCCAATCAACCTGTCAACTAGATATGGGCTCACACGAGAGTGACTCATATCCCAACAAATTTGCCATCATTACTGTGTGAGGAGGATATCCATCATTCCGACAATACTGCGATAGATTTTAAGCTTCCTCATCGGTAGTACCTTGGTCATCATATCCGATTCATTTTTTTTCAATTTTGACCTTGTCGAGTGGGTGTGAACCCAGTGATACCGAATATTAATATATTTTGATTTGGAGTGGAATAAAGAGTTTTTGTAGAGGTGGATTACACTTTGATTATCATAAAGTAACACGTATCTCTCCTATTTGAAGCCAAGCTCCTCAATAAATTTTTTTATCCACAGTATTTCCTTACTCGCCTCTATCACAGTAATAAACTCCTCCTCGATAGTCGAAAGAGTCACACACTTCTGCAACTTCAATTGCCAAGAGACTACTCCTCCCATAAACTTTATCATGTATCTCGAGGTGGACTTCCGGGAATCAACATCTCCAACCATGTCGGCATCAATGTATCCAACTAGGTGCGACTTTTTGTCTCCAAAATGCAAGTACAGTTTGAAGGTTTTTCAGAGATATTTCAGTATCCACTTTACCGCAGACCAATATCCTATTTCAAGGTTTGATAGAAAACAGCTGACGGTACCGACGGCGTGAGTAATGTCTGGTCTCGTACATACCGTAGCATACATCAGGCTACCTATGGTAAATGAGTAGGGTACACCTCTCATGCTTGCCTTCTCATCGTCCGTGGAAGGACATTACTGGTTGCTCGGCTTAAAGTGTCTAGCCAGTAGAGTGCTCACCAATTTTAACTTCTATATGTTGAAACGTTGGAGCATTTTCTCAATGTAACCCTCCTGAGGCAGCCACAACTTTCTTGCCTTATGATCACGAAATATCCTGATACCTAAAATTTATTTTTTTGGCCCTAAATCTTTCTCGGCAAACACCTTCTCGAGCTGCTATTTTAACTCCTTAATCCGAGATGCATTTCGATTGACAATTAGTATGTCATTTACATAGAGAAGAAGAACAATAAAGTCATATTCGAAAAAACTCTATACAAAGACGCAATAGTCTGAAATAGTTTTACGGTACCCTTGACCAACCATAATAGACTTGAACTTTTTACATCACTATCTAGGGGCCTGTTTCAGCCCGAACAAACTCTTTCTCAAATCACACACCGGTTGTTTCTTCTCCTCGAATCAGAATCCCTTCGGTTTCTCCATGTAAATTTCCTCGTTGAGGTCACCATGGAGAAACGTCGTCCGAATATCTAGCTGTTCCACTTCCAAGTCAAAAATAGCAGTCAATCCAAGCATCACTCGGATTGGAGACATTTTCACAACAGGAGCAAAGATCTCATCAAAGTCGATACCCTTCCTCCGGTTAAAGCCTTTCACACCAGCCTTACTTTATACCTTAGTTTTGGGCTATTCTCATCAGTTTTTAGACGGAAGACACATTTATTCTTTAGAGCTTACTTCTCCTTTGGCAGCTGTGGTAGCTCAAATGTGTGATTCTTATGCAGTGAACTCATTTCGTCCTACATGGCATCCATCCACTCCTTTCTTTGCTCATCCTTCATGACTTCCTCAAAACTCTCAGGCTCCCCTCCATCCATGAGCAGTACATACTCATCGGCTAATGATCGAACAGAAGGTCTTTGGTCTCTTGAGGATTGCTGGAGTGAAACGGTCTTGGCCAGTTCGACAACATCATAAGGCGTAATGTCATCCTCATCCCTATCGGGTGTCAGAGTCCCCCGGTCTCCATCCTCTTCAATAATATCATGCCCACCGACCTCCTGATGAAATGGTTCTAGTCAAATAGACTCAATGCTGGTATCAGCAGCCTGGCCGTTATCATTGTTGGAAGAAACCTTCATCTTCTTGCCAAAATCTTCTATCATTTCATCTTCAGTGATACTACATCCCTCGACCGAATGAGCTTTTTCTTAACTAGGTCGTAGAGCCAATAGCCCAACTCGTCTTCCCAATAACCAAGGAAGATGCATTCCCTCATCTTCTGCTCAAACTTGCTCATTTTATCCTTCGGGATGTAAACAAAGGTCTTACACCTGAACACTTGTAGGTGGTCATAGGACACCTTCCTACTAGACCACACATTCTTTGGAATTTTTCCATTCAATGGGTCACTCGGAGATCGATTGATAATATAGGCTGCTGCCTTCAAAACGTCCCCCCAAAACGATCAGTGGAATTTAGCCTCCAAGAGTACATAATTCTCTTCATCAACGTCTTGTTCATCCACTCAGCCACCCCATTCAATTGTGGTGTTTTCAGTGGGGTCCTTTGATACCGAATACCATGAGAGCAACAATATGCATTAAAAGGTCCAATGTATTCATCACCGTTATTACTCCAGATACGCTTCAACTTCTTCTTTATTTGCCTCTCCACCAAGGTATGAAAATGTTTAAAAATACCAAGGGTTTGATCCTTGTATTCAGCGAATATACCCACAACTTGCTTAAACAATCGTCAATAAATGTGATGAAGTATAGTGCTCCTCCGAGCGACTTCTCCTTGCACGGGCCGCATATATCGGCATGAACCAACTCAAATAATTTGGCCTTCTCGATAGATGAGTATTCGTGAAACAAGACTCGTCGTTACTTTCCTATCAAGTAATGAGGATAAGTTTTCAGCTTAGCTTCCTTTATGCCTCTGAGAAGGTCTTTTCCAACCAAACTATTCAGTTTTTTCTCGCTCATGTGGCTCAGTCGATGGTGTCATAAATTTGAGGACTCCTCATTGCTCGCAACATGTACCTCTCCGCCCGCTACGGAGGCATGCAACACATATAGGCACGAGACCTTCCTTCCATGGGCAACTGCTAGACACCCTCTAGTCAGTTTCCATACCCTTTCACAGAACGTGTTACAGGACCCTTCATCGTCCAGCTTACTTGCTGAAACCAAATTCATTCGGATGTCTAAAGCGTGTCATACATCTTTAGCAGCAATCGGGTTCCATTGTTGGTGACAAGAGACATGTCACCTCTATCAATAACCCGAGATGTCCCTTCATTGTCCATCCCTAACACTTCATAATCACTCAAAGTGTAAGAGGTAAAGAATCCCCTCCATGATGTGACGTGGAGTGATGCACTAATATCCACTACCCAATCAGACTCATGCTTGGTCAAGTTGACCACCTCGTCCTCCTCACACACCAACCAAACATCACCATTAGTGACAACCGAGACCATCCTTTACTCATTTCTCATGATTTAGTGACTAGCAATTCAGAGTGCAGAGAGGAGGACCTCTGCGACCGATGCCTCATTTCCTCATTCACCATGGCTCTCTTTGTTATCTTAAGAGTCACCACATCGTTCGGAGCGGTATTAACAATGGTAATCCGTATCCCCTCCCAAAAGTTTAATAGGGTTGTCAATAACTACAAACCCAACAACTCGTCTTTGAACTTGATACCTATATCGCTCAATCAGTCTACACATCATTAAAACTCATTCAAGTGGTTAGTTATAGGCGGGCCCTCCTTATATAGAGGTTTCATCAAGTGAAACAATTTATTGTTATCAATTTTAGAAGTATAGAGGTTTTCTAGCTTCTCCCACAGTGTCTTCGCGTTCGTCTAATTCCAGATATGGTTATACATGTTGGCATCCACAAATTGACAAATATAACTGCAGATTCG
>JAOVVI020008599.1:0-14102 GCA_028571085.2 Nepenthes alata
GAGAAAACTTATCTCTTCAATCCAAGTTGGATGCTAAAAGCCAAGAACTTGAGAATCTAAAAATCTCATTTTCTAAACAAATTGCGACTTTAGAATTTGAAGTTGAGGCCATGAAAAAATTTTTGAAACAATTCTTAAATGGGTCAACAAAACTTGATCATATGCTCGGGTTAGGAAAAAATTTGTGAAAATAAACATGGGTTGGGATATGTTGAGAATGTGTTCCAAAATGGCATGAAACCTAAAACCATTTTTATTCCCACCATGAAAGTTACCACACCCAAGGTCATGAAGACTGTATCTCAACGTGTGGCGAAAAGACTTGACTCAACTCATTTGCCTAATCCTCACAATCAAATATTTGGGAATAGGTCTTCAAGACCTAAATTTGTGCCTACCTGTCATGCATGTAAAATTGTTGGTCACATTCGCCCTCGATGCTACACCGCAAATATGTTGTACAACCAAAGCAAAGGGCTAAACATGAATAAACTTGTTAATCACATTCAGTAATTAAATGTACAAGTTACACGGTTAAATTAGAAAGTAAATTCGGCCAGAAAAGTTTGGGTAAAGAAAAGTGAGTTGAATTTCCTTCATTGCATTTCACTTACCCATACTCCTACTGAACACCAACTGGCCAATATCCTCACAAAACCCTTAGACAGTGTGCGGTTTGAATTTTTACGCACAGTCATCGATCTATGTTCCCACCGGCGATTCTTCTGTTTCTGAGTGATCCCACCTCTTTTGATCTTTGTGACAAAAAGGGGGAGATCTTGGGTTTATCTTTATATGATGGTGCATTCAGATAGGGGGAGATTAGGAGAGCTATTATTTCAGTTGGTATTACTATTAGGGATAGGGGGAGATTAGGAGAGATGTTATTTCAGTTGTTATTTCTGTTTCAGTTGTTATTTCTGTTAGGGGGAGTCTTGTCAGTTTTGTTGTCTTGTTATTTTCCTTCGGGGGAGTCGTATATGTTATTTCTTCTTACATTTTAGTACTTCTTGTATCTCATGCTTATGTACCGTGCATGCTGTTATTCTCACTTATTATATTTTGTCGTATTGGTAATAACCTTGCTTGGCCAAGCAAATTAAGTTACAATGTCAACGCAGCTTTCATCACCTCGCCGTAGCTATTCAAGTGTCGCTGTTTACATTTTATTTGTCTCTTATGTATCAATATGTGTAGGTTTCTATGTACACGGGTTTTATCTCGGTGGTGTCTTAACCCGTGATTCTATTATATTTGTTTATTTTCTGTGTTTTGTCACGGAATTGCCAAAGGGGGAGATTGTTAGAGTCATCTTTCTAATTGGCAATTTTCGTGACCCTATGTATTAGTGTATTCGGTCCGGTCTGCCCTCCAGTCGCTCGAGCCCATCCAAAGCCTCTGCACCCTCCGTGCGCTCGCAAACTGCTCGACCCTAACAAATAGAATGGACCCCACTCGCTGTGCGCCTTCCCTGCGCTCGAGCTAATATTTTAGAATGGACTCCGCTCGCTGTGTGCCTCGGCAACACTCGAGCCCATTTTCTAGAATAGACTATGCTCACTGGGTGCCATCCCGAGCTCGAGCGCACATAGGGTTTCTCTAGAAACCCTCTGTGAGCCCGCCGTGAGCTCGAGTTGCACTCAAACGATGTGGCAACGGGCATGTTTTCAAACACAAACCTTGAGTCCTCTATAAATACCCGATTTATAATTTGAGAACCCTAATGAATCTGAGAAGTCAGAAAGGACTCGAGTGTGTTTATTTTTGGGCCTCTTTTTGAGAAGAAAGCTTTCTATGCTCCATCGGTATTGCTTCTCTTGAGAAAACCTAAAGTTATAAGATTGATCTTCATATTCAAATAAGTTTTCTCATCACCTTACATTAACCTTTGAAACACTGCCTTCTACCTTCGTTGGAGACGTTGGTTTGTGAAGAAGGAGAGCCGATCGTTGTTCGGTAATTCAAGTGGTTTGAGGGAAGATTGACGTGAAGACCAGAAAGTGTTCGGTTTTGTTGCCCCGGGTAAATCCAAGGAGTTCCTTGGTAGGGATCACAAGTTGGGAGTAAGTCGACTAGGTTAGCGCGTCGTTACCACCAGGGCTGTAAGTTGATTTTCATAGTGCATTGCTTCCCTAGTCGTTGAAGCCCGGAGGGTTTTTCTCGATTACCGTGGGTATCGAGTTTTTCCTTCATCACCAAAAATCGTGTCTTTATATTACTTCTTACGCTCTTCTATTTCTTTGCATGATTGATTGGTATCACCGGCATCTAGATCTAAATATTGTTTACGTGTATTGAATATTTATTGTTTACTACTTCCGCTACATTCACAGAGGTCGAAACATTTTTGTATCACATTAGCACAATACGTGCTTTTTCATAATCGATGCTCTTTCAATTTCACACAATCATTAGAGACTAAAGCCGATTTCAATCACTTCGAAATCGCCCATTAAAATAGATTGGCTAGGTCTTTTCCTTCAAGTACATACATTCTTGAACTTTCCTGGCTATATTCTCAAATGATCATCTACTGAGTTCGAAAGGGCAGTCCATTTTCAATTTAGACTCAATGTCTGTCCTCAATTCGATCGACTTTACCAATCATTTAGAATGTATAACCTAATTACAGGGTATCGTATCCCCCTGATATAATTTATACAAGCATCCTTGAGCACATCTCAATTCCTGAGAGGATCTGCATAACCCAAGAAGATCATGAAGCGGTTAACATCACAAGGGCAAAAATCCACAAATTTTAGATTTCAACTGGCATAAAAAAAACATTGCTAAGACAATCATTCCCAAAATTTCAACAAAGTCCTCAATTACAAATAAACCTTCCACACTTAACAATCTAAAGTCCCACTGTCAAGTTAATTTATTTATCCCGAATTAGACCAGTCAGTTTTCACAATTATCTTGCTAAAACCTAAAGATCTTACTATTTGATCAACCTTAAACAAAATCACAGGGGTTCTCCTTTTAGGCTTCCATAACCATACTTATTTCAATAGCGGGATCGGTTCACGGTGACCCTTCACCTACCTCATGAATATCTTAATCTTAAAGACTCCCAATATCAAGCCATTAACTCTTTAGTTAACCACATTTTCAAAATTCATCAAATATTCTCCTCGGTTATACTTGAATCCCCAAAATCATTTCTTGTCTCAGCATAACCTCAATAGCAATTTTATTCATTAATAAGATTGGCAAATCTTCACTTTAACAGTTTTCTCAAATTTCTCATCCACTTAATAACCCTCCAGGTATGGCCTAATATGCCATCTATACTTAGCACTACGAAACCTCAGTGTTAGGTATTGGACTTCCTTTCTATCCAACTCGAGAGAACATAGGAAATTCTCTATCATGCGATCAAATTATCCCAAGTAAAGAATTCTCTCAAGGACTTCTTTTCAGCAAAAAATTTGTTTGTATCAAACCCATAACATTCCCTGCAATATCTTTTTATTCTTGAAATTCATGCCCAAGGTAATCTTCACCTTTTATCTTATCTGAGGCAATATTAACTTATCTTATTTCAAGCATCAGATTATTGTCAATACCGCCAACACCTTCGGAACCCAATTGTGACAGAATGGATCCTAAATCCTATAGGACCCACCATTAGACAGATTCAGAATAGAATTCATAAGTTTAGATTAGTAATTCTATAGAAATTTTGGTAGAGTTCTATTTAAATTTGGACAGAAACAAAAATACATCCTACAATGAATACCCTGTATAGATCACACTCGATATCCAAACGTTAGAATTATAACCACAACATAATCAAGGGACCAGTATAAGCATGCAACTATCCAAATATCTTAATTCACATCCTACAACACATGTACACAGGACCTCAAGTGCCATCCATGGCTTTAATTTAACAACTCTATCCACTATACTAGAATTCAAACAAGAGATGCCGTCTAGGACCTGTACAGAAACCAGAAAACATATAGCGGAAGCAACTATTTAAACTTGCAGAAGCATAAATACTAATCCAACAGAATTTAGAACGTGTAATAATCATCAGTACATAATTTCATCCACAATTTAGACATTTACGTGATAAATGCTAATTCCAAATCTTTAGGATTACTTTGAGGCTTCATCGAGGCTCCAGAACCTTCCTTGCTAGCTTTAGCTTGGCCTGATTATCCAGTATCTTCTCTATATCCTTATCTGGAGGAAAACAAGTAGTAAAATAGTAAGTCGAAACCCAGCAAGGTACGAAAATATACAGAATATAATAATGTCATATAGAACATAGATACAAAATGTTCTAGAAACTGTCAGGAAACATGAACATGTACAAAAGCATGAGAAAAGCAAGATTAAGCTTGAACAGGCTTCAGAAATTATAATTTAAACTTTCGTGCAGAACATATGTGCGGATAAGCAGAAACACATGCAATATCACGAGGAAAGCATAATTTTCATATAAATAGGTTTCGGGAAGCATAAATTATACAAGGGCAGAAAACTACGTTAATGTTTGGTCAGAAGAACAGAAGCAGTTCATAGAAACTGGAGTAAAGCATGATTCTGTTTAAACAGGAAATGGTTTCATAAAATAGTTCCAAATCTCACTTGCTTTTGTTAGAAAACTCTAGTTAAATATCCTATGGACCCAACTAGTTACCCTACTCGTAGAGTGGGCAAATAATCGGGAATAGATTGTGTTTTCACCACACAATCAAAGGCTAGTATAAACGATGGTATAGGGACCGATTGTGCTTTAGGGCACACAATTCAAAGCCAATGGAGGATTATTAGCCTCCAAGATTGAAGGATTATTAGCCTCTGTGGTAAATTCCCAGAAGAATGGCAGACCACGTATAACTCCATCGATGGAGTTATCCCCGATTACAACCATAATATCCTAAGGCATGCAAGAAAACCTCACATGACTATATATTAATCCTGGGTCCTAATTAACAGAATCAGAAATAATTTTTCTCTCAATTTCTTAGCTTATAACTCATCAAGCTTCAAAAATAAGTAAGGATTTCACCATTAATCTTTCAAAATACTCCAAAAATCAACAGAAACTTAATAATGCAATTTTGTATAAATTTCTCAGCTTATAAATCATAATATTAACAGTACTCTTTTACAAATTAACTGTCAAATATCAAAAATTATGGATTTTAAACATTAAATCCTTGATTTTCGTATCTAGGGTTTTGATAAATATTTTGGACATAAAATGGATACCAAACACATACATTTGCATGAAATCGAAGCCAGATATTGCAGTATATACATGTAAACATGAAATCTATTCGATTAATTTATAGAAACAGGCTTTATTTATGTAGAACATGGAGAACCATGCTTTTAGAGTATAAATAAAGTAGCATAGGTATTAGAATACTGTAAAATAGTAAATAATATTCGAAGTACACTTGCCTGAGTTTGGTTTATAGTTATCCTTACTCTGATCGGAGCTTGATGGAAGATTTTCCTCCCCCTTTTCCCTTTCCTCTCCTTCCTCTTCCTCTCCTTCGATTCCGTCGAGCTACTGCTACTCTCTCCCCTCAAATCCTCTTTTAAAACAAGAAAAAGAGGGTCACGTGGCTCACCTTAGGGCCAGCGCTCAAGCGGCCCTCGAGCGGCCCCTCTCACAAACTGGCACCACGGTTGGAGCTCGAGCGCAAGACTCGTAGGCTACCATGTTGCCGTCTTGCTTGAAGTGGCCACAGGCAACCGCATTTGTAAAATGGTGCTCGAGCACCGCTCGAGATCCCATCGAGCGCATTTCCAGTTTTGACCTATTTTGCATCATTTTACTTCGGTATCAAATTTTTCACTATACTTAAACCCAAACATGATTTTTATCTACATCATTATTCCAAAATCATCTTGTTCCGCGATCGGGATCTCATAGAATAAGAAGGTGGTAGCTTTTGGGTCTCGACAGTTGAAGATTCATGAAAATATTTATCCAACCCATGATTTGCAGTTAGCCGCCGTGGTATTTATGGTGAAAATTTGGAGGCATTGTCTTTACAGTGAGAAATTTCTAGTGTATTCTAATGATAAGAGCATCAAATATCTATTTTCACAGAAAGAATTGAATAGGAGGCAGCGGAGATGGATTCAGTTTGTGAGATCCCGATCCCGGAGCATAATAATTATGGTGTAATTGAGTTGATAATAAACATCATTGGGTTTGAGAGCAAGAGAAAAATGGGTACCGAAATAAAAAGGAGCAAATGGGGAGAAATGGGATCAGCGCTCTAGCTTGATGGACTCTCAGAGCTTTTGAAGACCTTGGATTCTGGATATGGATAATGTAAATGCCTAAATTATGAAGGAAACTATGTGTTAATAGTTATGATATGTTCTGTATACTGTTGATACAGAAATTATGCTTCCGTAGGTTTATAGTTGCTTCTACTACTCTGTGTTTTGGATTTCTATACAGGTCCTAAATGGCAACTATCATATATGTTTCTGATTTAGTAGATAGGATTATGTTAAAGCCATGGATGGAAATGGCCTTGTGATCTTGTGTATGTGTGTTGTAGGATGGATTATAGTACTTTAAATTAATTGTGTGCATGTACATATTGTTTAATACTGGCTGTATATTTGGAATTTTATCTGGTTTTAGATAGCACTCTGCTAAAATTTCTACAGAATTACTGATGTAAATTTATGATTTCTGTTTTGAACCTATTTGACAGAGGATCCTATGAGAATTAGGACCCGTTCCGTCACAGAGTTCCTTAAGGACTATAATTGTGAAATCTATTATCAGCCTGGGAAAGCTAATGTGGTCGCGGGTGCTCTTAGTCACCATCCAAATTTTGTAGCGAGGTTGCAGATTAAGTAGATGGAGATGTTGGACTACTTGAAGTTCTGTAATATCTAGCTGTATGTCAGGAGAAATTGAATGATGTTGTCTTTCCTGCAAGTACAACTTGAGATCCTCCAGAAATTAAACAAGGTCAAGTGAATGATCCATTCTTGATGGATATTGTTAGGGATCCTGATCAAGACTCTTAGACTGATTTTAATGTTCATGTTGATGGAGTCTTGTGATTCCGAGATCGTTTATGTGTGCCTGATGATAAGGAGTTGAAGGAAGAGATCATGATAGAGGCTCATCGAACCAGGTATACTATTCATCGTAGAAATAATAAGATGTACCAGGACCTGAAGAAAATGTTATGGTGGATGAATATGCAAAGAGAAGTTATTTCTTTTGTTAGTAGATGTCTAATTTGTCAGCAGTTGAAGGTTAAAAGGAGAAAGCCCTTAGGTTTATTGCAGCTTTTTCCCATCCTGAGTTAAAAATGGGACGATATTTCAATGGACTTTGTTATGGGCTTGCCTAGGACCCTTAAGAATCAAGATGTGATTTGGGTCATTGTGGATCGGCTTACAAAATTGGCTCATTCTTAGCCGTTCGGATGATGTACTCCTGTGATCGCTTGGCGCTGTTGTAAATTAATGAGATTGTTAGATTGCATGGAGTGCCAGCATCTATTGTATCCGATCATGATCCATATTTCATCTCTAAATTTTTGGAGAGTTTGCATAAAAAATTAGGGACAAACATAAAGTTTAGTATGGCGTATCATCCTCAGATAAATGGACAGTCTTAGTATACCATCCAGATTTTAGAATATATGCTCAAAGCTTCGGTGATGGAGTTGAAGGAAAATTGGAATGATCACCTAACGTTAGCTAAATTTGCATACAATAATAGTTATCAGGTAAGTATTGGTATAGCTCCATTCAAAGTATTGTATGGTAGGAAGTGCCGATCTCCTATCCATTGGGAGACACAGGAGATAGATGACTTTTGGGGCCTAATGTGATTTAGGAGATATCGGAAAAGATTGCGATGATTTTTGAAAAGTTGAAGATAGCTCAAAGTTGGCAGAAGAGTTATGCTGACCAGAGGAGATCTGAGCTCAGATTTGAGGTTGGCGATTTTGTTTTCCTTATAGTATTGCTGTGGAAGGGGACCTCTAGATTTGGTATTAAAGGAAAATTGAAGCTGCAATTTATTGGATCCTTTGAGATTTTTGAGAAGATCGGAGAGGTGGCCTATCGATTAGCGCTGCAACTGAATTTGGCCGATGTGCCTAATTTTTCCACATCTTGATATTGAGGAAGTACGTTCATGATCCAATGCACGTCATCAATTATGGTTCCTTAGCTATCGATGATGAATTATCTAATTCGGAGGAGCCAGTATAGATTATGGATCGAAGAGACTAGATTTTGTGCTCGAAGTCCATCCCTCTTATGAAACTTTTGTTGAGGAACCATTCTCACGAGGAAGCGACGTGGGAAAGGGAGGATGAGGTTCGTGAGAATTATCCACATTTAGTTCGAGGTACGTGTGTTTGTTTAATTTCTAGGATTCGTTAATTTTAAGGATGAAATTTTCTAAATGGGGGAGAGTTGTAAGGTTTCAATTTTTTAAATATCGTAATTAGGAGTAATTAAGATAATATAATCAATATTAGGCTTAATATAGATGAAAAACTAAGGTTTGGAAGAGGAATAGGGTATCAATGGGGGGATTCCTATTTGGCACCTGAGGCGGCGCCGAGGCGCCCATTCCAAGGTAGTGGCACCAGCTGGCCGCTCGAGCACCGGCAGGGGGTGCCAAAACTAGTGTAGGTGTGCCTGAAGCACACTGGCAGCACGCTTGAGCGCCTGTTCCAATGTTGCTGCATCTGATGCTTGCTCGATTGGCACTCAAGCGCCAATCTATGTATTTAAGCACACGAGGGTTTCTCTTTCCATAATTTTTGACAAGTCTGAGTGAGGAGAGAGAGAACGCAAAGGAGTAGAGAGAGAAGGAGGAGATCGAAGCACCGAATCTGATTCCGGCTTAGAGCTTGTTAAGGAAGTTGTAGATCGGGTCGAGGAAAGTGTACCCATATACTTTTCTTTCTCTGGTTGCACTTTTTATTCCATTCCTCTTGGGTATTTTTATTTCAATACTTGTCTAAGCTTATATTTTTATAAAACCCATGTCTGGAGCATGCATATATGTTAATTTTATGTCCGATTTCTAAGTTTTGTGTGGTATTATTCTCTAATGAAACCCTAACCACATGCCCGTCCTTTTTATCTATTTATTTTGAGGGTTTTGCATTATTTGACTTTAAAAAAATGGAACCCTAGTTTGTGGACATGATTGTTTAATGTTTATTTACATGTATTTTGTACATGATATTTTGTATATTTCAAAAAATATGTGGGTACCTTTTGTGAAGAAATTTGTAATCCGGAAGCTCTAAAGTTATGTTTGGCGGCATGTGTGAGCGCCTATTCTAGTGCTGCCGCATTTGATACTCACTCGACTAGCGCTCAAGCGCTAGTCTATGTATTTAACCATGGTAGGGTTTCTCTTTCCATCATTTTTGGCAAATCTGAGAGAGAGGAGAGAGAGAGAATGTGAAGGAGAAGAGAGAGAAGGAGGAGATCGAAGCACCAAGTTTGATTTTGGCTTTAAGCTAGTTAAGGACGTTGTAGATTTGATCGAGGCAAGTGCACCCATATGCTTTTTTTTTTCTTGTTGCAATTTTTGTTCCATTCCTCTCAGGTATTTTTATTCTGATACCTATCTCAACTTATATTTTTGTAAAACTCATGTTTAGAGTATGCATATATGTTAATTTTATATCCAATTTTTAAGTTTTGTGCAGTATAATGCTCTAATGAAACCCTAACCCCATGCCCCTCCTTTTTATTCGTTTATTTTGAGATTTTTGCATAATTTGGATTTAGAGAATTTGAACCCTAGTTTATGGACATGACTATTTGATGTTCATTTACATGTATTTGTACATGATATTTTGTATGTTTCAAAAATTATGTGGATACCTTTTGTGAAGGAATTTGTAGTCCGAAAGCTCTAAAGTTATATTTGGCTCATTGTGTTAAGAATTTCCTAAATTCTTCAAGCTTTATGTTGAGTTGTGCATGTAAATAGTTAATCTCCCAAGAGGATGATTATCTCTATCTGTATCCAATAATTATGTTAGAAATGAAAAGTATAAGATGGGAATTCCATGATATGCTAAGTTTTGATGAACCAATCTTTAGGGAGTGTGAACAAAGTGTTAAGAATGAAATATGGAATCTCCCTTAAGAACAAGTGATCATGAAATTGGATCAAAGATTTATATTTTGAATGGTAGTATTCCCTAGCATGCCTTAAGATATTACTGTGGTAGACCAAGGACTACCTCTGGGCCCGTATGTCAGGTTAAAGGTTTACTACTCACCACGAGGTGTTGAAATTGTGTGTGTAGTGCCTTAAAATGTGTGGAAGCATACACATTCCTTTCCTCATTCAGTCACACCATTAGCTCATAAGGCCTACTAGTCCTGATCCCTAAAGATGAATAAGTTTTTGCATGATTTTAGAACCTAAAGAAAAGAATGATAAAATGGGTAGAGTTACATGTATTTCAGAAATGCATTGATCATGCTTCATGTTTATGCATCTATATTATGCTCCTATTCACTTGTCTTGATTTATTTTAGTATATTGCTTAATATCTTTGTTATATTGTGCCTTACTAAGTATTCGACTCACTCATTGCTGTTTTCTTGCCTAAAGATAAGAACAAGCTTATGCCCGACGAGGAGGAGTAGAGGTCTCAATTTGGATAAGCAGAGGATTTGGAAGAAACTTTTGTAGTCTTGGGTTTATAGTTTTGTATACAAGTATTGGCGACTTGTGTAGTTTTGGATGGACATGTTGATGTATATTCTTTTATTGATGGTGTTCCGATGTGTTAGTTTTTGCTATACATCAATGATTTTATACGCTTTTGCAGGTCATTATGGCTTGATTTAGGGACCTAGTGGCATCTCTTTATTCTGACATTGTGTCCGGACATACAACATTGGATCGATGAATATATTGTAGTAATGTCGATCCTATGTTTGTCTAGATGTTTCATTTTTGATGGATTTATATATATTGTACAGGTTTCTATTTACTCTGCTGACCATTTTGCCTACGGTACCTTGCCGGTTTTTAATTAGGACTCCAGTATGTCACAATTTGAACCATTTTCAAATGCTATTTGGCATCCAAAACCATAGGGATGCTACACTATGCCTCTATTTCCTTCTGACTTGAAAGGGAGATGCAAGCATTTGGTTCTATAAGCTAACACTCATTTCTATTCGATCGTTTTAGGAGTTGCTAAATTAATTGTTACCATAATTTTCCTTCAATTGAAGGGAGGAAAAGTAGCCTTGACACCTTACAATGATTCAGTAGAGCCCAAATGAAACTCTGAAACATTTTCTGTTTAGGTTTAATGTTGAGGCTAGGGGCATATTAAAGCTCATCGATAAGATGAAATTAAATGCCTTCATGGCCACAATACTAATGGGTGATTTCCCCTCTATAGCATATATAACATACATGTCGATAAATATCACAACACACGTCCCATAATATTTTAAAAAATCATAAAATAACATATACTAAATATATGTGAATAAATACAAAGTATTTGGACTACCTACATCCATAAAGCTAGGGTGTAAGGTTCGGGTTCCTAAAATATGGTAATTCTAGTAATTAAGTTAATATAATTGACATAATTAAGTTTGGGGTACGTGAATTTGGAAAAACTAGAGAATTAATCTTAGTGTAGGAAAATTTAAGGTTGGACTCGCGGCAAGCTCGAGCCCAGCAGAGGGCATCGATTCAAGAAGGGCTGGGCTCAAGCCCAGATGGTAGCACCAAATCTAGTGGCTAGAGCGCCAATCTATTTTAAAGGCCAAGCTGGACTTCGCAAAATTTATTTTTACGGTGATCCAAGCCCTAAGACAGAAAGAAGCGTGAAGAACAAGAGAGAGAAGGAGGAGATCGAAGCCTATGAGTCCAAATCCGTCTGAGATCTAGTTATAAAAGTAGTAGATAAGGTTGAGGTAAGTGTACTCATATCCCCTTTTTCCTCTCTTTTGATTGTTATTCATTTTCTCTTGGGTACTTTCATTCCAATACCCACCCAAATCATGTAAAACATGGAACCCATGACTCTTACATAGATTATTTGTGGTTTGATGTCCGTTTTCCCCACGTTTTTCATGGATTTTGGTTCAGGGAAACCCTAAACCCACGCCCAGCTCCCATCCCCTTCTGATTTGAACCCTATGCATAAATTTTCCTTAATTATGTATTACTCATGTCCTAATTGTATATATACATTGGTTAGGCATTTTATTTCCCAAGAATTGACCCGTTCAACACGTTCGGAGGCTCTAAGTTGGCCCTAACACTGTTCATCCGAGGCAATTATTAAGTTTGCATGATTCCATCCTATTTAATTATTATGTAAGCTATGATTAATTGTATGTGTTTAATTGTAAGCTCTAGGAAGATTTGTTTGTGTGCCATTTCGGAAGAAAATATGGTCTGGAGGCCTCTAAAGTTATAATTGTCTCCTAGTGGTAAGAATTTCTAATCTTTCCTTTGGATAATGATGTCCATGCATACCAATTGAGTCGTGAGAAGACTTAATGTGACGGACCGGGTTATTTTTCTTAAATAACCTCCGTCAATGATAACATAAACTTATACCCATAATTTATCATTATGGATTATGGAAAATTTTGACAGAGTTTCCTCTACAACTGGACGAAAAATAAAAAATATAACCTGCTTAAAATAGCCTGTACAAGCACACAACTATCCAATAATTAACATTTTGGCCTACAACACAATACACAGGATCACAATGTCCATACCATCCATGGCTCCAACACAGTACTCCTATCGACCATGTTGGGTCTAAAGAGATGTCGTCTAGGACTAAACGAAATCCAAAACATCAACATAAATGCGGAAGTATAGCAAAATCAAGAAGTCTGCTGAAGCATAACAATAACCATAAAATAACAACAAATCACACTAATCCAACAAGACTATTTACATTCTATTACAACAACGTATCCAAAACTTCAAGCCTTTGACATCTAGCTAATATCCTCAAGAAAGTCTCTCTCCTCACACTAAATAATCGGGCGCCGGCTTAATGTTCTCATCTTGAAGGAGAAACAGAACAGTGAGCGTACAACTCGACAAATGTAATCATACATCACTAACTACAGCAAATAACAGGGGAAACAGTAACTGGGCAGGGGAAACATATAACTTGAATAAAAGGAAGCATGCGAGGAGAGGGGACATCTGAGATCTTCTAGTTCGCATGTTTGTTCTAGTTTTGTTTATTCATTTTCATTACTTTCATTAAACTTTCCGGACCCAGGCTAGTAGGTCGTACAAACCAACACTGTGAGAGAACGAGGAAAGAAATGTATCTGCCACACATTCTAAAATCGGCTATATTTTAGGTCTGCAGCACTTGACCATGGGCTATATTTTAGGCTTGCAGCACTTGGCCATCGGCTACATTTTAGGCCTGCAGCACTCGACTATGTCAACTCGCCTCATATCCCCCAGGGACCCTTGCAATCCTTATTCTTCCACAGTAGTATCCTAAAGCGTACCACGAATATCACCCACATCCATGAGTGGCCAGAATACTTTGCCAAGTATTCCTTGGGTTCACAATGTGATAGACATGGCAAACCAGAGAATACTATACCTATGAAGAATGGTCCCAGTTTTATGATTAATCCTTCCTTGAGGGAAGATCCACCACAAGTACATCACAGTTTCCAATCGGAAAATCACATTCCCATCCTTATCTCCATCCGGGAGACGAAACCAACACATATCTCCATCTAGGAGATCAAATCCATCATATCATACTTTTGTAGATTTTTCCTCCATTTACTTGCTCGGTCCCTTCCATTTTTTGAAACTTAAAACTTTTTAGCCATTCAGCTCAAGCTCATAAGACAGTTTTGATTTACTTACCTCCGGTGATCAAATACCACCCTAGAAGCCTCCGGGACGCATTCCCTTGATTCCGGTGCACACTTGCACATTTTCAGGGCTTACAATTTAACATGGTCAATTAGATAGAAATTTCTTAAGCATTAAACGGGTGGACTCATGCAATTTTCCCCATTCAACTCGAATGAACAGTAACATGGGACTTTTAGAGCTCCCGGATGCT
>JAOVVI020008600.1:0-14100 GCA_028571085.2 Nepenthes alata
ATGGCATCTTGAACTTCGTTGGGATTGGACGGTTCAGGATCTCCGCAGTGAAAGGAGATCTGTCCAAGTCGATGGCGTGCCTGTCATTCTGAAACACGAGGTTCCAGATTTGGTCTACTCGCAGATCGGCGCGAGTGGCGTTGGCTGATCGTTTGGAGTTGAGGTAATCCCTCAACTCCGTCCTGTCCCTGGAGGGTTCAGCAGTCGGTCTACTGCTGCCTCCAGTGGATCTTACAGTCCCAGAGGCTCGCTCCTGGACTACGTGGTGGTCTTCTGCCTGAGAGTATCGGGGATTTCTTCGCTCTGGGCTACCTCTCGGGGATGTGCTCTCGGAGTATTTTGCTGGCCTGTTTTGGCCAGGAACGCGGAAGGACACCGGTGCCTGATTATTTTCGGTCTTTTGAGACCTCTTGGCTGGCAGCTTTTTTCTCTGGCCACCCCTTTTGGTGGCAGGGGCAGGGATGGCCGCTGGTGGAGCCGTCTGTAATCGTGGCTCGTTATGAGCGTAAAGTAACTGAAGTAGGCGATTATTGGCCTGCATTTGCTCCACCAGTTGTTGAAAATAAGGCGGTGTAACTCTTCCTGCTGCCTCGTTGACCAGGACGTCAGCAGCATGGTCCTTGTCGGGGTTAACAGTGTCTCTAGCGGGATCGCTAGCCTGAGCTCTCGTGTTCACATTGTAGAAGAAGATGGTGACAAAGAGCCTATGCAGATTTTAGTGGTAGGCTTTTTGTAAGCGCTTTCCACAGACGACGCCAATAATGTGTCCTCGGATCTGAACTTCGAACAGATTCGGGTGGTCCTATCATTGCGGTTCCGCCTCCGTTCTCCGAGTTGGATCATGTACACTACTAAGCAGAATAAAATGTCAGCGTGTCGACGGGATGTAATCCCACCGAAATACTCCGACGCTCAAGTCAGTAAAGCATTCTTTACAGAAAGAAACTGAAAGCTTTGAGAAAGAAAAATAGGTATGAAAAGTATTTATTCCAGATGTAAGAGAGACGCAAGGCATTTCTTAGATCTCGGAGGTGGGAAGGCAGTAAACGGCCGTGAGGGCTCGTTTGTTGCCTTGGATGTTGTCTGTGTTTTAGTTTAAAGTTCTGAGAGTCAGGCTGCAGAGAGAGCCCGTTTTCTTAGAATACTTTGGATTTCTTAGTATGCTTGAATACGTAAAAGTGAGCGTGCCCTGGATGATGAATATAGGATTTGTTTTATGGCTGAGAGGGTGATCTTCATTCTTTAGAAGGTGCGATCCCCCCTGTCCACCTTGGCTGGCTTGCCTTCTGAGGTGGATGCTAGTTGCCAAGGTGGATGTTATTGTTTCCTTGTGAGGCGGCCAATAAAATTCTTGACACCTTCAGGTGTCGGTGAAGTTTTAGGTGACCAAGTCACTCACCGTTCTCGCTACCTAATACAAATAACTCAAACAGTTCCAGAACGGTCAGTTGAAGACTTGGACTACCAAGATAAACTGACATTATAGCAAGCGCAGTCCAGTGATATAACTGAACGTATACTTATTGACCCAAATGATCCGGAGAAGTATGTGCAAGTTGGAAGCTCTCTCTCTGGACAGTTTCGGGATCAACTTATTTCCTTCCTCAAATAGAATGCGGATATATTCGCTTGGTCTCATGTCGACATGCCTGGTATTCTAGTGGATTTAATGGTCCACAAACTTGGGCTTGATCCCAATCATAAGCCATTTAGGCAGAAACGAATAAGTCATTCCATAGAAAAACTTATTACAATCCGCGAGGAAGTAAAGAAGTTGGTCGATGCTGGATTCGTAAGAGAAATCCAATATCCTGATTGGCTTTCTAATATGGTGCTTGTGAAGAAAAGTAACGAAAAATGGAGAATGTGCGTGAATTTCACCAATTTGAATAAGGCCTGTCCCAAAGATAGTTACTCACTACCCAGAATAGATACTTTAGTGGACACTATCGCCGGGTACGAACTGTTAAGTTTCATGGATGCATATTCTGAGTATAACCAGATCAAGATGAGCCAGGAGGATGAGCAACATACTTGTTTTACGACAGACCAAGGCACATATTATTATAAGGTGATGCCTTTTGGTCTCAAGAATGCGGGAGCCACATATTAGAGATTGGTAAATAAAATATTTGAGGCTCAAATTGGCAAAAATATGAAGGTATACGTAGATGATATGCTTGTAAAAAGTAAAATCACGTATAACCACATCCTAGATTTAAAGGAAGCCTTCGAGAGACTCCGAAAATATCAAATGAAGTTAAACCCTACTAAGTGTGTTTTCGGAATGACATCCAAAAAATTTTTAGATTTTATAGTCTCACAGCGTAGGATTGAAACCAACCCTGAGAAAATAAAGGCCATAATAGATATGACACCACCAGCGATAGTAAAGATTCGAGTGACTCCATTCAGCTTATGCTTTGGAACAAAAGATGTAATTCTAGTAGAGATTGGATTACCCAATTTAAGGGTTAAAAACTTTGATCCTCTTAGCAATGCCAAGAGACTCCGGGAGTACCTTGACATACTCCATGAGATTCGAGAAACAGCTAAGGTGAGAATGGATGCTTATCAGCAAAGAATCGCGTGCTACTATAATAAAATGGTTACAGAAAACTCGCCCTCCTCCTCGTCAACCCTACTGAGAGCCGAAAATATCGAACCCCCTGAGTTATTGATTAGGGTATCCCCTTTAATCGCTGCTACAATAGCGCCTTTTGCCTCCCCAGCCTGGTTTTTCCTTCTTCGTGTATTTTTCTGGACCATCATCCACGGGCCAAAATCCGAAACCGTTTCTGGAGCCGGGTTCTTTTCCCTGGAAACGAGAGTTTGAGGGTTTGACGTTGGAGACTTGGTCCTACGTAGTATAGAGGCTACTGGAAAGATCCTCAATAAAAATAAATTATCTCCAAACTAGGAAGGTCCATTTATTGTGTCAGCCATTCTTCGGGATGGTACTTACAAATTGCGCAATCAGAATAGTAAATTTGTGCCTAGAATATGGAATGCGGTTCATTTAAAGAAGTTCTATCAGTAGCATTTGAAGATCCAGATGACTAGTGTAAGCTTTTCATGAAATAGTGTTATGTTCAGTATTAATGAAATATTTTGTTGTTCATTTTATCTTTATTAATATTTTATTTGAATTTGTCAATTTAACATTTCTTACTGTTTTGTTTGAATATATATGTGCGCATACAAAAATACTTCAAACTAAACCGGCCTAGATTGCCCCTAAGTCTAGTGAGATTTCCATATCTCACTTGTTTCCTGACTAAAAGGTGGTCAAAAAGAACCTCGATACAGTTATCGCACGATCTATTTACGATCAAAAATTTAAACCCATTCCGGCCAACTAAACCGATTAAATGACTAAACCTTAGGGGGCTGTTAGCATGCGTGCTTCGACTCCCTTCTTCAGAGACGAGCACCTTCAATCAACCATGGCCAACAAATTGGGAACCAGAGTAGTTCACGATCCCAATTTCTGTAAAGCCGGCATTAATTAAGAATAAAGCTAAAGGCTTGACCGGCAAAATGATTACTACATAACAAGTATACTGATAAAAAAATGTTGTTATATTATTAACCCAGTGATCTTGTATAGCATCAAAATTATATGATTAGATAAATGATCATCCATGGGAGCTCCCAGGATGGGAAGAGCTTGGCTCTCCAGAATTAAAAGAGGCTCGTAAATCAGATAAACAACGTGCATCCATATTTCTCTCATCAAAAACGTTGATTGAAAATTGTGGGTCAACTAGCAAAGCGACTTGTTTACATAAACTAATGCCATCTAAAAATCTGGCATTCAACACATGAGCCAATTCCTCATGTTTAAGACAAGATCTCAGCTCAAAATGCAAACTAGCGTTTTCTTTCTGGTGATCTTCAACTTGATGACTGGCTTGCTCGAAAGCATCTTTGGCACTCTCAAGTGCTTTATTCCGTTGGCTGACCAGCAAAAGATCTTCCTTAGTGCTTCGCAATTCAGTTTGAAGATTAGAATTTTGATCTTGGAGCTACTGCAGAACATTGGGATCAACTTGGGTTAGCTTCAAATTGTTATTTTCACTCAACAATTGATGAATCCACAACTTCCTTTGATGAAGGCTAATTTTTAATGAACCAACCACTTAGTCATCCTGTGGGACCCCGAAATAAGTAAGTTGAAAGAAGAAAAATTTTCTCAACTAAATGAAAAGGATTAACTAATACTTACGGTGAGAAATGCCGCTCTAAGGGCAGCCTCAGTTAAAGAAATTATTGGCCGAGATTCCAAGGTTGATTCCGATTGTCTTCTAGAAGGATTGGGGCGAGGATTTGAAACTCTTACACCCAGAGTAATAGGCCATGTAGGAGGTTGATCAACATACTCCGGTGGAAATGAGAAAGTAACTTGAGACCCTTGATGAGAAGTCTCCTCTTCAACAGCCACTCTAATTGCTTCTTGAACAGTGGATGGCCCATCGACCCAGTCGAGAACCAGCAAAAGCTCCCGAATAGCGCAACCTCCACAAAAATTTCGGGACAATATATAATCATTCTTATTATTTTATAGCATATAGTTAATTTTCTGTTACAAGCCATACACTGTATAGCACACATATATATAGGGGACACGTGCACTTCTCTATTCTGTTACAAGTCATTTTTCTATTTTTCTGTTCAGATTACATACACTGTGGCTACGGGTAATGAAGATAGAGAACATTCACTTTCTGTTCGGCCTCTTATTTTCTCTCTCTCTCCCTCTCTCTCCTCCTCTTTCTCTCTAAAAAATAACTCCTTTCTGTCTTCCTCCTTCATCCTCGTCCTTCTTCCAGAACTCCTCATCCCCTTTTCTACCTTACGCTTTGCTTCATCTGAGCGCGCGAATATAGGCAGCTGGCTGGTCTGAATCGGCTTGGTTGCATCAACCTTGAAGGGAATGCAATGGGTGCAGTTGCCACCCACGTTGTAGTTGTGGCATTACTGTCGCCGGCAAAACTCCCCTTTTTCAAAGAAATTTTATTCAATATATTGTCATATTATTATATAACATAAGTAAATATTAAACAAAACATAATTATTTTTAAATTATTTATTAGATTTAACCAGATAATAATACTGATGCATGTCTACAAAATGCATTTAATTCAAGAAGCTTTGGAGCAACTCCCAGATCAAAGAATCCAAATTCTATATGCCAAAAATATAGACAAGAGTTCATAGGACTGAGATATTTTTTTAATATAAATTTTGACGCTCAAATCAGTATCAATTTAGATAAACTAGCATGCAAAAAGTTAAACAATTACTGCCAATTCTGCTACAAAAATGGCTAACCCGGGTGATCAGAAAAAATAGAGTTTTTACAGAAAGACAGATACCAGTGGTTCTCGAATATTCTTCTTAGAACAATAATAATGTTATTTTGGTTAAAGTTTCTTAAAATTGACCCTATATATCTTTATCTTGAGGAGTGAAAAATACATGAAATGAGAAAAATTTCCTGCCTTAAAATACTTTGTAAAAGTACTTGGACTTTGTTAGACGAGTGCTTCTAGCAAAATTGGCTACTCATTAGCCAATTTGAAATTAACTTTTCTATATAGATGGGCCTAATATTTATTGAGACTTATGCCTATATTGAAAAAGTCTAAGTAAGCATATAATAATTGGAACATAGGGCATGATTAAATTTTCTCTAATTGATGAAATGTAATGTTCACACTTTAGTTAATTATCGTCATTCTATTCTAATTTTTAGAATTAGATTATCACTGTAATAAATGTAGGTTTGATAGAAAAACTATAATCTACTTATCAAATAACTAATTTTTAATTTCTGAGTATGTTACAGATATTAATATAGTATAATGATTATCAAAAATATCATATTTATAGAGAATATTCTCTTAGTGAATCATTTTTATTCTTTGAAAAAATCACATTTTGGGATATATTGGACATATGGATCATCCCTAGCATCTTGGATATCTCCCATCTAAGCCTCTTTGATAGTATGGATATTTAACATTTTGAGTTCTAATAACTTGACCTCTAATTATGTATATTAAATCTTAGGTATAGTTCGTACTATTTTTATTGTAGAACTAATCAAACGTATATGATAGATGTTAGCAAATAATGTGGCTTAAACAATCACGAAAGCGGAATAAAGAATCGAGTTTATACCTGCCGTCATTTGCTTGCTATGTTTTCGGGATATGAGATTCGGGTTGGCTTTGAGCTTCTGGATACGCCTGACTCTTTTAGATAGTGTATCGGTTGAGTTAGGTGTCATGGACAAAACTAGAACGCTCAATTTATAGGCAAAACCATTAAATGTCGCAATCGAACGTTACGTCCTCAAACCGGCCGAGAATCGATAAGTGCGTTAATGCGAGAGTTATCATCACTAAATGAACCACTAATACTTTAGCAATCAGTTGAATTGAACGGTAGAGGGAGGTAGAAGAGTCGAGGAAGACGAAGACGAAGAGAAGGAAGCAGCTGTCGGTTACAATCCAGCTCAAATGTGGTTTGAAGAAGCTGCTCGGCTCGACTTGACGGCTGAAGCCTATAACACTACCAATAAATCATATAGTTATTATTATTTTGTAATGAAAGGGACCAGAGAATTAGTAATGAACTAAGATGAACCCTAGTAATAGCTAGGGTTTTAGGTCTAGGCAACAAAATGGATCGATCGCGTGTCTGATTATAAAGCTGAGTGTTTCTATAACTTTCATTAAAGGTAGTTTGAATTTCTTGTCGCTCCGTTTAGCGTGTGGAATGTTTTCTCCTCTCTCTCTATATATTTTTTATAGCAAGTAAAAGGAAAAATAATTGCTCCTTAAATGATAAAAAGAATAAATATTATATCACTCTCCGTCGCTTATCTGTACTGGTCAAAAATCACATTGCGTTAGTATTTATAAGATAATCACAATGCTTTATTTTAATTAAATAGTTAGATTTTTCTTTTCTATATACCAATTCTTGTTGCTTGTTTCACGCCTAGAAAAAGTCTGAAAGAGTTATTCTCAGATTATCTATTAATCAGTACGTAGCGATCCGCTCTCTCTGCGATACCATATTGACATATCTAACAGTAATAGACTGGTTACAAACTCAGATCCTCGTATTTAACTATCAATATTATTTTTTTAACCCGAAATTTGATTCCAGCCTGTCATTTAGGAGATGATAACTCTTCGTTACTAAATAAATAAAGATTGAGATTTAATAAGCTAAACTTTATAAAATTAGGGTTTTTATTGCTTTGTAGTCATTGTGATATTATCCTTTGCCTATAAGTACGTGTAATCAAAAGAAGACAAAAATAAAAAGATTAAAGTAACTTGTAGCTAGCCAGCCCTAGCTCCATGCGTATCTCGTTTTAATTATTGATTTATTTCATGCATGCTGGTTTCAAACGTAATGTTAGTAGGCAATTATACAATGGTTTGTGAAATAAGTCACAACGTAGTTAAAGCAAGCGTAAAGTATGAGAAAATAATATAAATATAAATTCAAATATGTAAAAATATATGTTAATGATATAAATACAAATATGTAAAAATATATGTTTCTTGCATGTGGTTTAGATATATCTATCGGGGGTAGAAAAAGGAGTAATTAAAATTAATAATATTATTTTTACTACCTTATTCTTAATAATAATGTTTTCATTTATCATTTATCGAAGCAAGTGAGTAAATATATAACCTAAAACGATATTTTGTTTCCATTTTACTTTATTTTGAAGATAAATATTCCTTCTTTCAATTTCTATTATATTCTCTTACTCTTTTTATCACTTCTTATGATATTTAAACAACAAAATTAATATGATTATCTTTATTTTTAATAAGAAAGTATTCTTGTATATTTCATCCAAAAAAATTATTATGTACAAAAATTTTAGAACATCTAAATAGATAACTACTGAATTAATTATAACCTAACTCACACCAACCAAAAACCTCAAAAAATAGACCTAAAAATGTCAAAAAAATGAATAAGACAAGTGAATCTAATAGGCGTTATAATGGGCAATCATCTTCGTAATACAAATTCTTATTAGATCATAAATTTAATATGTCCCGACTGGTCTTATTTTTATTAAAATAGAAAGATGAATAAAAATTACTTATATTCTGATCTCTTTCAATAAAATTGGTTATGACCGCCAACATCACCTCAAAAACGCCGGTGGATGTGGGATCGGGACTTTCATTAGGTGAGCACTGTGCACTTGATGGATGCAGTTGATAATTCATTTTATTAACCCTAATCAAACCTCACTGAAGCAAAACAATATAAGAGTAAAGTGGCAACAAGCTAAGGTTGCATAGTTCCAACTGGTCTCTTTAAATTTGCAAGAATTCTACTGAGAAGGATTAAGGTGGTAGGTAAGTTTGGATTCGGGTGCTGTATTTGCAGCATTTTTTTCATGGAAAAGTTGCTCCTATTTATATGAATTCAAGCCATCGATCTGAAAGTTAAAGAGTGAGATTTATTCATTGTGTTGCAGTTAATTTGATTAATTTTTAGTATTAAAAATAACTAATTCAAAACCACTCATACTTAGATGAAATATAACATTGAGAAAAATATGGTGTTATATATATATATATATATATATATGTATATATTGAGAGAGAAGCACCTCCTTCTGAAAATGTATCACAAAAGGGGAACCAACTTAAAAAAAATGCATCTCTATTTGAAGGAGGGATGCTGATACTGTTTGTAAGCATCTATATATCTCTTTACTCAATTAATATATGATATTTTTCATTGAATAGAAGAAAAGTTTTATAATGGGCATGTCATGTTATTTTATGACATCAGTTAATCATTATATATATATATATATATATTACAATTATACATCCAATAATTAATTAAATTTAACATGCTTTATACTAGCCTAGTAATGTTTTTGGGCTAGTAATGCTTGTCATATTATTGTGAATTTCTCTTCAACCTCTCACTCTACTATTTCTGTCAAATTGATGAGCTTTTCATTTATTTTTGTATAACAATTGAGCACTAAAATATGATATATGACATTAAAAATTAAATAAATTGTTAATAATAAGTATGTATTCGAGTGATAAACTAAGTATTTTGTAATTTGAGAGAGTGCATGAGCCACGTATAAATGTGTTTGAGGCAATATCTGTATGCCTAATATATATATGAAGCTCGCTTATGTGTATTTGTTTCAATAGCTCAGCGCCTAAAGTGTGCATGATATGCATATGTATGCCAATCAGTTATAATTTTAATGCATGATATATGTATGACTGATGTATGTATTTTAGTTTATTATTTAAAAATTTTCACACTTTTTTCAGCCATTTTTTTTTGAATTTTTCAAAAGAAGATAGACAATGAAAAGGAAAAGAGATTTTGAAATAGATCTTGATAATTTTAAATTAAGATAAGTATATTTAAGTTATTTAATTTAATTATTGTTAAAAATTTTAGAACATTATTCTTTTTTCTTATCCAAATTTGTAATCATGTAACTTTTTATTATCTTTTAAACTTTAAATTGCATACATGTTAATTTTGTTCAAAATTTCAGGGGTTTGTGTTTTATTTTAAGCATCTTGTAAAGAAATCCTGAAATTATTAAGCAATTAATCTTATGTATCTTTTTGTGCAAGAATTTAATGAAAAAGCTCATCAACCAAGTTAAAGTAAAGCCATTTATTTTCCTAAGTTGAAAATTTATTCACCTGTGTAGTGTATTTCTCTTGTTTAAATAAAAATAATTATAAATAATTGATAAAATATATTTAATATATTATAACAATCAATTTGTAAGTAAATATTATTATCTAACATGCACGAATTATAAAAGTAACTAGTTTTTTATATAAGGTATAATATATAGTTAACCAAATTATGAGTTTTTTGTAGTGGCATATTGTCCTAATAATTGATAAGAATAGTAATATGACCTTTGATATTGAGCCCCATTTGTGAGATTTATCACTGATTATTAGTCTTACTTATTCAGTATTTTACGTATGATTATTGTCATTTGACATTTTCATATTTTTTCATAAATACCCTATATATATATATATATATACTTTATTGAATTTTAAACTTATTTTTATCAATTTTAAATCATTAGAGTTTTCTAGATAACTAACTCTTATAAGTTGCCTTTATTGTATTCTAGATTTGTATTTGATGTTAAGAAACTATTTGGAACACTTTAATATCCAAATGTTTGTATTTTGTGTCTAATATGCCTTCACATTTCAATGATGTTGAGTGGGAGTGGATATTTTAGGTCCAAATATGAGAGTTTTAATCAAATTCTAGGACGATATATATTTTTTTTCTATTGTTTATCAAATGTTTAATTAAAAATTTGTGTTCTAACATTGGGATTGTGATGCTTTGAATTTTAACAATTTCTTTTCCTGTATCTTATTACTAATACTACCGATGGTCTATATTATTAATAGTGAATTGGCATAAAGATATTGTTGTTGAACCATTGTCCTTTCCTTCGGGTATATGCTCTCTTTGGCTAATGAAAGGAACAGTTGAATGTGAAAATTAGTAAATATAAATGCTTCCACAAATGAAACTATTTATATCAACGAAGACATATTGCAAACCTATACATAGGAGTAAATGTTATTTGCATATGGTTTATACTACCATAATTTATAATCAAAAGTCTAAACTACTAAATAGTGATTTAATTATCACTGATAAATTTCTATACTTTATAATTTATTGAACGCACATTTGGTTGTGAAAATTGATGAGATGTTATTACATAATCCTTCTTTTCTATAGGGCTGGGTCTCTAATTCTTGAACAAATATGAAATTTTATATTTTAGAAGTTTCTCCATTATCTGTAATATTCAGCTGATATTTTAGGTGTGATGAGAGATGTCGTTGTAGTGTCTCACAAATAATTGATGACTTAGGACTCATCGATGTTTTCTTGGAGGAGGCCTTCTTAACCTTGATCTCCTCATGAAAGTAAAAGTTTATGGAAGATGGGGGCCAACCAATTGAGGCTAATCCTTGTACCTATTCTATAATGACTTGATCATCCAAGACATGTTATAGAGTTAGACTTTCATAGCTTTTATATCCTAATTTGTTGGAGAAAGAGCACTAATATGGCTCTCATTATTTTGAAGGACGTTCTGAGAATGAATGCCCTTTAGAGCTTAACATGACTGACCATGACCCATTATGTTAACTATGGTGGCTTTCTTATAGATCTTCGCGGATGATATGCTTCATTGGGATAACTTTTTTAACTCATTTTAACAGATAGCATTGTGATATGTATTTGAGATCTAGATTTGGATTCAAGAAGCTCTAGAGCAAGTTTTTGGATTTTTAATTCTGAATCTTGCACACTATGAATGTAAACAAGTGCTTAGAGATTTGTGATTGATCTTTTAATTTATCTTCTAATATTTAAGTTACTAGACGAATATATAACTAAGAAGTTAGAAAGAGTTAGAGATTAATCTTAAGGACCGGGCTTTGAGAGAATTATTCGAAATGAGGTGCTATAGAGGATAAGATCATAACCTCTTTAATGAAGGTTTCACTATTATAATATTTATATTTTGCATGGATAGAAAATGTGCGATGTAGAGATTTTTCAAAATTTGAAGATCATAGGAGGAAATGCGTGATATTAGAGATTTCTTAAAATTCAAAGATTATATGATTATAAGATTATAGGATGCTTCAATAGAAGATAATCAGATTGTCCTATTATTAGATTCTCTTATTGTGTTAAGGAGTTTTATATTTATATGGACGTAGAACTCGTTATTTAGGATAGTTGATACCTATTTTCTTGATAAATTTCTAGCCATTCTCTTGAGAAGTTGCTAGTCATTCTCCTAAAAGGGCGTTTATGGTCATTCTTTGAAGGATGAGCTGCTGACAGTTTTAATTGTTTATCAAACTTAATTGATGAAATGGGCATTTGTGATTGTGAGTCTTGGTGAGCCACTTCAAATCGTGGGATCATGGATATCGTGGTTGTCGAGGTTACTATTGAGTTTGTATAGAGAAATCTAAAGTTAACTAAGTATGAAAGTCACCTATCTAACTTGACAATTAGCTCTCATTAACTTGCCCTTTATATTATCTTCTTTAGTTATTTAGCGAATCGGTCACTAGCCACTTGTAGCCTAACATTTTGATTGATAGTCTTATCGCTGAAACTTTCAAGTCTATCCCACTTAATAGATGCTTGAATTATGTGACTGACAATTCAACTCTCTGATAATCTGAATCCATCCGTTCGAACTCAACCCAAGGCTGATTGGTTCAACTTAACTTGAATTTTGATTGGACCCATAAAAAAATATTCAAGATGCATGATAGATAGATACTATGGAGTAATATAACACTACTAATAAATTGCATAGTTATTTTTGTTTACAAAGGGCATAGGAAATCATTAATGAACTAAGATGTAACCCTAGTGATAGCTAGGATTTTAGACATAGGCAAGCACTAAATGCATGGATCACGTGCCTAGTTAAGAAACTAGGCTGTGGAATATTTGGAATTTCTTGCAGCAGCTGGGTCCATGCATATCTCGTTTCCTTCTCTTGGGAAGTTACCTCTCAATTATTAACTTATTCCATTCATACTAGTTTCAAACTGAATATTATTATGGACTAATACAATGATTTGTGAAATAAGTAAATTACAGCAAATATAAAGTAAGTGAAAAATGATAAAATACAAGTGAATTTGATGAGTTATTCAGTAAGTATCACTTATTTGGAGTAAATCGATCAAGAATTAATATATTTTTTATTACTTAGTCTGTAAATTAATTTTTATTAGTAGATTTACTTTGATTTGTTTGAGCAGTTCAGAGGATTCAAAAACTACTTGGTTATAAATGTTTCTCTTTATTATCATTTCATCTATTGGTTATTTACTCTATTTAGTTTATAATTGATATGGGTGATGAAGACTGAGTAGGTATCATGGATTCGAGTCGTCAATAGATTAAGGTGTTGTTGGGCCTTCGGGTCGAACTGACATAGGTTCTTATTTTTGTACTCTTTGACTTGGACCATACATACTACAATTTAAAAATAAAAGGTTAGAAGAATAGCATGATTCATTTTTTGATATATTTTTTAATATTTAAGTTAGCAATTTTTCTTAGAAAATGAAAAATACAATGTCAAAATATATGAGAAACGATGCAATAAATGGTGTCGCTTAAGTCCAACTGGGAGATTGTGCTTGTCATGGAGCGACTTTGTGGTGGTGCGCTCATGGAGAACGTTTTTAGTGTTGTGGAGGCAAAAATTATGAAGAGATTCTTGGGGAGCTCGGCAAACAGAGAGGGAGAGTGCTCTGGAGAGCTGTATTCGACGGCTTACTTGATTGTACACGTGAGTATTGATATGTGCATACCTTTGGAATTTGTCGTAAGGGCTTCTTATAGTTTTCGAGTTTTCTTAGCTTTGCTTGGGTGTCAAGGCTAGTTGCCTGTTACCCTGTGCGGATCTGACGGGATGGTGTGAAAACTATGAATGCTTATTTAGGCAACCATGATGAGACAAAGGGGATTCCTTCATTTTTGGGGGAGATACTGCACATAGCAAATATTGAGGTGAATATTGAGATGATACGTTGAGTTGAGAGTTATCATTCTCGGATAAATCACAATTTGGGGCAATATTCTTAACTCTGAGTTAAGGCAAGCGATATGGGCCGTCTGAATTGGGCCATGAATGGCTTGGTCCGTTCAGCCAGCTCAGGCACTACCCTGGTCAATGGAAGCGTTGACCTGCTTTTGAACCTGCGAGCCGGATATCTCTTGGGCCAGTCACCAAGTCTGTAGGCTTTTGTGCCGAGTTGATCCACTTCTTTCGTCCACGTCAAGTAGAATTAGTAAATTATCTTTGTAATATCTAAAAAATAAACTATTTGTAGTCATTTGGACTACCCATTTATTTTACCATATGATTGATGAAAAATGCCAAAAGTGGGTAACTTTTTTTCATAATGTTACCTCGTGCTTATTGACGGTGAGTATATACTTCCGTTTTATATTTAA
>JAOVVI020008601.1:0-14100 GCA_028571085.2 Nepenthes alata
GTTTTTTGCAATTTTAAATTTTAGTTGTATATTTGTAATTTTATTGGAAATGTTATAATATTTAAAATTGATTAACCGTTGTAACCGAATAGGTTAGCCGGTTAACTCTTTGATTGGTCAAACTAGTTTTGTTTCAGTTTATTATCTTTGTCAATCTAGTTTGGGTCAAAAAATGGTTTGTGGTTTGATTATCCGAACCATGAACACCCTTATCTATGGATCTGATTATGTTCATTTTATGTGGAGTGAATGCATGTTATACCTGCTGGTGTTGATACGCAAATGCCTGGTCCGAATTACATGTTTAAATGAGTTTTGAAGAATTCTTTAAGAATTAAACTAGAATGCACGGATACTCTTTCGGGCTCAAAGTATCAGTGTCCGACATATAACGGACGCTTACGAACATGTTGGGACACGTGTCGGGCATGCTCCAACACATGCTAATTTATTTATTTTTTTGACACATCTCGGACACGTCTTAATACGTTTTGGACACGTTAAGTAATTTTATGATTTTTTAAAAATTATGGGCCATTTTATAAATTTTAAAAAATATAGGCTGTTTTATAATTTTAAAAATTTAAAGCCGTACCTCTCCCTTTCATTTCTATCAACAGTCTTCACTCCCCAAAATTATCATGCAATCAAGGGAGACTCCTTTCGTAGTAGGTGCTATTTTTTTTCACCAAATTTTCATAGGATATATAGTCATAACTCAAAAAAGAAAAGATGAAAACGGAAGTGAAGCAAATGAAGGTGATAACACAGCTGATTTTTCGTGGATTAATAATTTAAATTTTTCATCACAAATGAATGCGATAACCCACAAATCGAGTATAAAAAAGTAGTGTTTATTAATTAAAAAAATTATAAATTATAATTTTAGTTTACATGTTCTCAATGTGTCGTGTCTTTAAATTTTAAAAATAGCGTGTCGGCGTGTCAGTGTTATGCCATGTCTGTATTCCATGTCGTTGTCTGTGCATAGATCCATAGAGAGAGCCAGTGCACGTGCACACACACTGCAGTTTTTCCAACGGCCAGTTGTGTTCCCTTTTATTGTATATATGCTACAGCAGGATTGGCCCATTTTTGTTGGATAAGAAAAGATAGAATTTACATTTGCTACACTGATGATTGTTTTGATGACTTCTCTTTTTAGCAACTCTTACAAATGAAAAGGAATGTAGAAACTGTAGAATAGAGTGAATGAAAAAAATTGATGTTTTATCTTTGGCATCTGAAGGTTCATGGATGCTTAATCTGTTTGCGGAGTTTTACTGAAATCAGATTTCAGTCTGGTTATAACATCAACTTTTTTTCTTGTCATTTAGCGGAGAGGATTTCTGTGTTACTTTTGGCATCTAAAGGTTTGAAATTTATGCTTTAACCGTCCATATTGCGGAGTGGTGGCAAAATCAGATTTCAGTCTGGTTAGAGTGTCAAACTATTTTACATATTTTCATATATTTGATGGTAAAATGAGGAGGGTTTTGGGCTGCATAAAGGGTGTCAAAACAATTATATAATTATTAATTGTATCTATCTTCAGGTGATGATGTTTAGTTGTGTCCCACAACCGCCCTTCAAGTAATGTTTTTAGAGTTTGTCCTCTGTTACTGCACATGAAAGATTATCTTTCTCTTTCTCTTCCTTTCTCCCTGCCCCAGCCATCTGACCCAGATGGCCCAGGGATTAGAGCTCATAAGCTGGCTAATTGTATGCAACAGTTATTCCTTTTCCCATTTTCTGGAGCCAGATTAAAAAGTGCAATGATGCCTATTTAGGGCTGTACATCTTTTCCAACTCAAGGGAAAGTATCTTGTTTTGCTAAACTAGACCATTTGGACACCAGAGGAAATCAAATGCAAGACTAAGGCTTGGTGGCTGCTTTTAATGGATAATCTAGGATTGACATTCTCTTCCTGCATTACTGGGGCAGCATTAATATCAAAATTATTAACATCCTCAAATGTTCTCTTCATTGAAAAAACACTCATCACTTTATTAAGTATCTACCTGATTTACTTTTCCAGCCTATCTCATTTCTCTGCCTTGCGGAAAGTTGCCTGTTCGTGACCAATTATGGTACTCTGCCAACATTTCTATCTCATTATATTTGAACGTTATAACAATTTCAAATCCGAATGGTGCTCCTTGCCAATGACTGTTTGATTTTTGGCCACTTTTTTAGCAGGTAGTGAACTTAATTAAGTGAAGAAATGGAGTGTTTAGAATACTCATCCCCTGATCAAACATATTCTAGATTGAAATTTTATCCTATTTCTATATTCCCAGAAATGTTCTATTATGCATTTTTCAGCATCAATTGGGAGGCCCTGACTTTATTCTCTTAACTAAGACTACATAAATTGGTGAATGGCAAGTCTTGTAAAAATAGTTGTTTCTTTTTTGAGAGCATACAGATATTCCCTTTTGCTTTGATTTTATGATTGGGCCTATAAATGTCGTTTAGAGAGGCTTAACCTTCCCAAGGGTTGTCTTAGACAATATGTAATGGGTAAGTCCACAAAATAAATGCGCTATTTAAGGAAATGCTGAAGTAACATTACTTGTAGTTCATCCCAAATATTAAATAGAATAGCAAGATGGAGGATGTTATTGGGCATTCATTAATTGCTAACACTTACGGGAGAATTAACTCAGGATGTACATAAATGAAGATGATGACAATCATTATAGGACTGAGTGATATGTTTCTTTCAGGGTTTAAATGCTCGCTCCAGAGCATTGCTAATGCAAAAGCTAGACCGTACTGGGACAGCTTCAAGGTGAATCTTCAGAGTTTTGCATTTCATTTGGTATTTAGAGCCTATTTCGTTGTCTTAGCTGTAATCGTTTCTGCAGTATTGCTGGATCTCTTGGAGCTCCTGTGCTAAATGGGTCAACTCCTATTCAGCAACCCATTGCCTTGCCTAGCAATGGGCAAGGTCTGATCCCTGCTCCAGCTCTTCCTGGTCAAGTTCACACTTCTCCAGCACCTGAATCTGTTGGGGTCCCCAGTGAGTGTTTGTTGTTGAAAAATCTGTTTGATCCGGCCACAGAGGTTTGTAGCAATCCTTTTTTTGGTCGCACTTCTTTCCCATCCTTTGATTTACTAAAATCTGTATAATTTGCAGACTGATCCAGAGTTTGATTTTGACATCAAAGAAGATGTGGAAGAGGAATGTTCGAAGTTTGGTAGGGTGGAGCACATTTATGTTGACAAGTATGTATTTCATGTTTGTGATTATTGTATGGTCATAAACTGCATTGGACATAATTTTGCATTTCTGTTGTTTTAGTTTTGTTGAGGTCTTTAGCACTTAGCTTGTTTTTGAAGGAGAGATGGAATGGAATGCAATGGATTATGAACAGAGAAAAGATGAAATGGAAACCAAACAAAAAATTGGGCCATTTTAATTTCAATTCCAAGTTCGATGACCAAATCTTACCATTCAAATGAGACCTGAATCAAATTAGGTGTGACACCTACCAATCCAGTTGACATCCATAATTTATGTTCCTTATTATGGTCATTAAGACTGCATTTATGCTTGATTCTCTATCTCCGGCATATGATTGGAATATTTGTACCTTGTGTATTTTTAGCCTCTTAGGGTATTGTATCTGATATGAAGATTGATTAATTCGCTCTTGTCTGTGATTTATATAATTCTTTTATGGGCGGGACAATTTTACTGGTCTTCTAGGAATACTGCTGGTCATGTGTATCTTCGTTTTGAGAGCAAGGAAGCAGCAGCTAATGCTCAACGTGGAATGCATTTGAGGTGGTTTGCTCGGAGACTAATTTCAGCTGTCTTCATGGTAATGCATTATCAGAAGATTGATTCCTATTTATGATCTGAAATGTTTTCCCCCGTTTCAGTGACTTGCTGTTAAGGTGCATAAATTTGAAAGAACTTCAGCCATATACTCCTGAATTGTTTGTAAGCTTCATATATTGCAGGAACTCTGTTGTCATGGTTTTGGTACTCTACTCCTTCATGGTGTTTGAAGTAATTGTAAAATCTATGTTTATCCCTATTTGAATGTCAGAGGATGCTATCTGAGAGAGATCCTCTCTTGTTTCTTCTATGTTGTTTTTTGCTTTTTCCTTTTTCTTTTCTATTTTTTGTGGGTAGTGTTCAAGAAGTACATGAAATCTGAGTCCTTTTAGGGTCCTCCCAATTTTAACCTCCCACATACACTCAATGGTAGGAATTTTATCACAATAATTTAGACGCCTAGAATTGTGATAATATATTAAAATGTGATAGAGACACCCATTTTAAAATTATATGTCGAAGTTATCAGATGAAATCATTACCGTGTGGATTAGGAGAGGGCTTTAAAATGGGAGGATTCTAGCATGCCCCCATGATACCGACTATAAGATTCCCATACAATGGGAATCAAGGTAGCCTAATCGTAGACTACTGAGGCTAGCCACATGCTGTGGCCAATATTTCAGATTCAATTCCCACCAACTCCCCCCCCCTACGTACCTATGAAGGAAAGGATTTTTGCCATAGATTTCTAAAATCCACGTTACCATGAGACCTTTTGCTTATGTAATTCTGTCTTTCTGGTAGAAGATTTGTATGGCACTTGATGTTAGTTAGCTTCAGATCTTCAGCTTAATCTTTCTAATGGATACTGAGTAGTTAATTGTATTAATTTTTTTGGTTAAGGTTTTCTGGGCTCCAACTCATAGTTCTAATGGATCTTATTGTGACTATGCACATCTGTCTGATGTCTCTTACATTTGAAGGACCGGCTTGACATCTGATGTCATCTTCATTTCTTCATTGACCACGAAATTTAGTGTCATCGCTACGATGTCTAACTTCATAGCTGCCTGAAAATCCCCATTGTGTCAATTATTGGTATGGCAATTAACTGGAACTCGGGATCATTGTTGCAGCAACCTCATGAATATGCGGCCAAGTTCAGAGACGGAGGTTGAGCGGATCTTAGAGTTGGAGCTTGAAGATGTATTATTCCTAAATTGGTTAGACTCTGGATGCTTCTGCATTTGCTGAGGTGGCACTCCAAATTTTCAACTGAAAATTTCGTGCAGTCAAATAGTGAAAGAATGCATAGATGTATGATTAGCAGATCGTAGTCTACCCCATTGTGCCTTTTGTGTAATTTGTTTGCCAGATATCCAAATTTTATTAGGAATGATGTTTCTTTCAACCGATTCTGCATTGGTAATACCAAATTTGTTTTTATCATGAACTATTATATTTGGCTAATGATTCTGTTGGCATGGTTGAATCTAAAGGTAGGCAAGGAATTTTCTGAACATCCTCAAAGGGGTTTCTGAAGAGAATGAGTCAACACTAGCCTAATAAATCGGTATGTTGCTCAGTTGTTTTGGCTTGTGATTATTGTAGCTTGTTCAGATTCTGAACCGGGACAATGGAGTTAGGTTATTGTTGCTGAACTTATTCACTAGATTTAAATGTTGTGAATTCTTATATGATTGTTGTGCCTTGGGAAATTATTCACTATTACACTTGTCATGTGCAGTGATATAACGAAGAAAATGTTCAAGTGGAGAACTTTGGGCCCAGAAATATCTTAGTTTGCTGACAAATTAATCAGAAGAGGGAAAGAAAATATATCTAGAAATGAAATATCAAGGAAAAAACTCTAAAACTTGAAAAGAAGAAAACTCTTACAGTCCTGATCTCAGTCATTGCCATCGCACCACCCTTAAACCCGCTGCTATATCCACCTCTAGCACAGTCACCTCTTCCAACCTATCCTCACCCGATATGCATGAGCATTAAGAAAGCGGAAGCTGAGTACAAGATTGGTAAATATTGAAGATTAGTGGCAAACACAATCAAGCTCTAGATTGGTAAATATTGAAGATCTTTCCCTAGTTCTGTGAAGAGGCTGCGTCCAATTCTAAGTCTGGCATGATTCTTTCCCCACCGGCGGCCCTTGAATGGTGTTGTTGGTCCAGTATTCAGTTCGAAAAACTTGTGGCAGGCATATCCCAATCAAATTGGAGTTTGTTAGGCTGGTTAGATGGTTGTTACGTCTAGGGTTCAGATGTTGACCACCGGAAGTGTCTGCGTGTTCCGTTGCTCAATTATTGTATAGGTCCCAGATTTCATGTATGGACAGCCAGAGTATTACACCGAGTCACCAAGTCAGTCCGCGCTGACCTAGTTTACCCTGTTAGCAGTCTATCTAACCCAAGATGGGGGAAGACTCTTAAGACTACTATTACACCAAGCGTGGGTACACTGAGGGGAACCTTTCTACAGGGTAACATCCCCTGTGGAGAAGTCTATTTTTGGCATTTATAACCGTAAAATCAGTAACTTCTGTCACTTGATTGGCAGCTATGGCTGGCGTTAGTGTCAAGAGACTGGTTGCTGGTCACCTTGGTAGCTAGCCAGCTGGGCTTTATAAAGCTGGTAAGACTTATATTGGCGAAAAGGATGATGGGCAGCTGGCTCATTGTAGGAGCCCGCAAAGGGTAGATCCTCGCATGCTCCCAGGGATCACCGGATTCGAGGCTGTGCTCGGTTGGTTAAAAAACACACGAACTGCCAGCGTCCAGAGTGTAAGGACAGTGTCGACTTGGCTGACTCGATGAGGCAAAGTAAATCCAGGGTTGGACACTCTGAAGCAATTTGCAGAGCTCGCATCATTGATGCTGAGTTTACGTCTCTAACCCAAGCTCTTTTGCTTGGGTTTGGGACTGCAAAAGTGGTTTGCTCCATTCGTTGCTGCTTTTCTGAATATGAAGGTACGAATTATGACTGGGGGCTTGGCTCCAGCTATTGCGGTACCCCTCAGAAAACATGCTTGCATGGATAGAGTGGCAAAATGGTCCAAGTCAAAATATTTACTGTCTTGAATATAAAAAGGCTCTAAAAATAGGAAAACTGTAGCAGTTCCTCGATATGTGATCCAACGTGGCTCCGTAAAGGAAGGGGGCCAACGAAATTGGCAGCTCCTCCTACGCCCTACCTAAGCTTGATTTGTCTTGGGCTTTTTCACGTGAGATAATTTCTCAAATTGAATTTAGGTTATGAAAATTAAAATAACTTTTTATATTTAATAACAAAATAATTTATAATCAAGGTTGATAGTTGTGGCATTAGATTGGTTGAATTTGTTTATTTAACAATTCAATGTAACCGAGTCAAATCCGATAATCAAGAGTTTACCTTGGATCTATAGTTTAGGAAATCATGGATATAAATAATCATGGAAAATTTTATAAGATATGTATTAGATTTATTATATTTTATAGATTAAAATATTAGACAATCAAATAATATATGTAAAAATTAGAATGTAATGGGATAACAATGCTAATATGAATGGGCTGAGTTACTCCAAAAGGTCAAATAAGTAATGATACCACTCACAAACATTTAAAAATTGTATATATAGAATACTAAAAAAGAGAATGACAAACATTTAAAAATTATATGAATAATAAAATATCGTTGAGAAAATATAAATTAATTATAGTTGAAAGAAAAATAAAATGAAAAGGTATATCAAAAAATAATTTAAAAATAAATTTATATAGCATGTAATATCTAATAAAATATTAGACTTTATTACTATGATTATTATTGTATAGTCATAGCATTTTTTTTTAAATTATAACTCAATAAATTTAAAATGGAAAATGGTGGGAGACCACTTATTATAATTGATAGATAGCTAACTACTAAAATATAATAAATTTTTTTTTTAATGTAATCTTATTATCCTTTGTTAGTTGTTTTGAGTATCAACAAATCCGTTACTTCATAAGAGTACTCATTAAATGCCCGTGAAATATTATCAGATAATATAATATATTATCAATCCATTTACATTAATGGGTCCAAAAGCATATATAGATGGATATAAGCCACATCATCTATATTAAGTTGGATATAAGTCACGTGTCCAGTTTTTATTGGGTCGGGCCAGTATGGCCTTGGTCCATTTTACACCTCTGGCCCAAGCCCATCATTCGTGCTAACGGGACGATGAAGGTGGATGGGTCGGATTAGATTGGGCCCATTAAGGACGAAGTAACAGTCCAAATGTGAGATTGGGATCTTCCTAGGGTTTTCTAACGCCAATATAAAAAAAGAGGGGGCGAGTTTAGGGTTTTGAAGGAGTTGCCGAAGGTGCTCGCTGCACGATAGCTTGAAGAGGTGCGTCTCTCTCCTTCCTTGGCATTCTCTCTCTTCTATCTATCGCTTGTGTGAGGTGCTCTGTTGTGATGATCGAATCTTAGTTATGGAGTTAATCATTTCAGTTTTCATGGATTTAGTCTCTCTGTATTTCTCACCTCTTGCTGTACTGTTTCTAAGCTTTGGCAGTTGCTATAAGTTCCTCCTTTTCGTCACCAATTTAGGTATCGAGCTACTGACTTTCAGTGGCTTTCTACATTATTTGAATTGGAAATCGTTGTGAATTTTATAACCAATTAAACATTTTCTGATATTTTCGCCTCGTGTGATCGATTGTTCTTCGAGCTCATCGTGTATATTTTCGTTCTTTTAATTTATGGATCTCGTCTAATTCATTTCATTCTCATCATTATAAGGTGTATTAATTTCAATGTTTCAGTGTCAACAGAAATTCTTAATGAGTGGAAGTCTTATTAGATTCAATACTATACATGTTTGTTTTCGTGGGAGCTTTGTGTCTTGTACCAATTTTCCATTTTTTGGCAGGTAAGGACGGACGATGTCTCACAGGAAGTTTGAGCACCCAAGGCACGGATCCCTCGGATTCCTGCCGAGGAAGAGGGCTTCTCGTCATAGGGGAAAAGGTTACTTCTCATCAAACTTTGGACGTGTTGATTTGGCTTTTGCTAAGGCTGATCTTAATCCGATAATGCATGCTTTTGTAGGGAGGTTTAAGAAAATCTCTTGATTTCTTTTTTGCCCGGCCATGTGGGCTTTCCTGTTATGATTTCCCTTCATTCATATTGCTTACCTTTAATACTGCCATTATCTTGAAATTTGAGCGTGATGTTCCTAACGGCTGAATAAATATGAGCTCTTGAAGAATTCTTTTTTTTATGTGCAATGGGGTAGATTCTGTAAATTGAAAGCTACATGACAACATAATGATCTTGGTAGGATATGTAAGAGACTAAAGAACAAGATGTATTCATAGAAAATTTGGGAAGAAGAAGAATAAATATTCCTAGTGGATTGATTCTGATCAATTGCTTCCATTACGAGGATATTGTGCATTTCTGCTAATATGGTCTTGGATTTGTGCATCTTTTCGTTGTTTATTAAGGCAAACTTTTAACTCTAGCATAAGTGAGGTAATTATTCTTCAAAAGTTCCCAGTCACTTGTTACTCTCTTGATGACCCTCTTGTGAATATATGGTAATTTGAATGGTTGTTTTGGATTTATGTGGATGTGTGATGCAGTCAAGGCTTTCCCCAAGGATGATCCCAGCAAACCACCGAAGCTAACTGCCTTCTTGGGTTACAAGGCCGGAATGTCCCACATTGTTAGAGATGTTGACAAACCTGGGTCAAGTAAGTATATGATCTTAGAAATTCATTTTCATAAGCGGTTTGCTATGCTTACCACATGTTGGTCTAGCTCAATGGTCCTGTCACATGTATGAGCCTTAAAATTGTGCGACAACACTTCACAGCACTATGAAGGTACAGCTGCAGGTCTTGAGTTTTCTATAGTTATTTTGATCTGATTTCATCGTAGTTTGCATTATATGACTGAGGGGTAAATTATTGTTGTTTCATCATTTGTTAGTTATTCATGAGGTTAACCAAGCTTGCTACCCTTTTCGGTTTCAAATTGTGCCTTCTTTTTTTTTTGGGTCTGTAGAGCTTCATAAGAAGGAGGCATGTGAGGCTGTAACATTTATTGAGACTCCTCCAATGGTGGTGGTTGGAGTGGTTGGCTATGTGAAGACCCCACGTGGCCTGCGTTCTTTGAACACAGTTTGGGCGCAGCATCTTAGTGAGGAGGTTAGAAGAAGGTTCTACAAGAACTGGTGCAAGTCCAAGAAGAAGGCATTCACGAAATACTCGAAGAAGTTTGAGACAGAAGAAGGAAAGAAGGATATTCAGACACAACTGGAGAAAATGAAGAAATATGCCACCGTTATCCGGGTTTTGGCCCATACCCAGGTAATTCTGAGCCTGGTTATCCAGGTTTAGCATTCTTTAGGAAATATCATCTGAGATTCGAACGCCATAAATTGTGTTATTTATACATTGTGGTTTCTAATGGTGAATGCTTTCAGATAAGGAAAATGAAGGGATTAAAGCAGAAGAAAGCACACATTATGGAGATCCAGGTGAACGGTGGTACTATTGCCCAGAAAGTGGACTATGCATATGGCTTCTTTGAGAAGCAGATACCCGTTGATGCTGTTTTCCAGAAGGATGAGATGATTGACATTATTGGCGTCACCAAGGGAAAAGGTTATGAGGGCGTGGTTACCCGTTGGGGCGTGACCCGCCTTCCTCGCAAGACTCACAGGGGTCTGCGCAAAGTTGCTTGTATTGGTGCTTGGCACCCTGCTAGAGTCTCTTATACAGTTGCCAGAGCTGGTCAGAATGGTTATCATCATCGAACCGAGATGAACAAGAAAATCTACAAGCTTGGTAAGGCTGGCAAGGAGTCTCACTTGGCTGTGACTGATTATGACAGGTTAGTACTTGTGACAGTAATCTCGTATGAACTGTTCTTTTGAATAGCAGCAAACACAGATTTGTTTGCTCACACTTTTGCACACTTTTGAGACAGCTATATGTGCTTTTGGATGATAGACGTATTCTATTTATGAAGGATTGATAGCTAAAATCAACTTATATAGGAGTTTTCTCGTCTTGGTTTCCTTAACAGGGTTGACACTCTCCCTATACTTAAGTATCGTTGTCTCTTACCTGTTAATTTTTTTTGAACCCATGTCTGAGACATGCTTTAGACATTGGCTTTTTTTCTAATTTTTTTTTAAAAAATTAGGATTCATGATATAAAGTTTAGAAAATTTGAATTTTTTGCTCAATATATTTATATGGACTCATTGTTAATTTGTATATTGCTTCTTTTTTTAGACTAGATATCATGAAATTTGTATTTTTATTCATAAATTAGTATAAACAAACGTAGCTTATCAATTGTATTCTCATGTCTAAAAGCAAATAATGAGTCTTAGTTAACGTATTCTCAGCTTGTGTTTATCATTATTATTATGAAAATAGCATGGTTTTGGCACCTGGGTTTGTGAGATTCGTGTATAGATCATCTTGCCATGTTATTATTAACTTTTGTCATCAAACCATTCAGGACCGAGAAGGATATAACTCCGATGGGCGGCTTCGCCCACTATGGTGTGGTGAAGGATGATTACATTATGATAAAGGGTGGCTGCATTGGCCCTATAAAGAGGGTTATCACTCTCAGGCAATCTCTTCGGAAACAGACCTCTCGGGTGGCTACTGAGGAGGTCAATATCAAATTTGTTGATACGTCATCAAAGTTTGGACATGGCCGTTTCCAGACCACACAGGAGAAGCAGAAATTTTACGGTCGCCTGAAGACTTGATTGGTGAGGTTCTGCGTCCGAGTTTTTCCCTGCTGCTGCAGCATGTAATTGGGAACTCGGGTGTTTTTTCAGTTTGTTCTTTTGGCGGTTGTTTTTATTTAGAAAAATCTGATGTGACATTTTGTTTTTGAATTCCGTGACTTAGATTTGTCATTTGAAGTCTTTGATTTTGAGACTAAAATCCATATCAAATTTAATTATGTTTGTTAAGTTTTGTCATTTTCTCTGCAGCAAATTACTATTGTATTTTTTTGCAATTTGAGATCCCCATTGGGAAGATGGAGTATTTCATTTTGAGAAATGTTTTGGAAATGCTCCATTAACCTCATTAGAATGCTTTCAAGACGTGGTTATATCCATTTTATTTAAATATCGTTTTATGGTTATATCCACAATCTCACTTTTAAATCGTGCATTTTGAAACTACTAAATTATAATAATTGTTTTTACTGTGAATTGACTTTGTAGTTCATCCAGAGCTCAATGGGTGGCAGAAAATTGAAGCTGATTTTTGTTATTTCAATCTTTACCATTGGTGGATAATTAAAACTAAAGTAATTTGTTGAGTGTTTATTTTCACAATATTTACGATATCTTAGAAAAAAGTAAATAAATTCATATCATAGATTGGTGAGAGTCTGCTCTGGCCGATTTTTACTAAAATTTTAAATTCATTTTTACTAAAATAAATCCCCTTTGCCTATGAAGCCGATGGCAATAAGCTAAGAGTAGCCAGTTAGTGAACCTGTTAAGAGTTAGTATTTAACAATGAACACAGATAGAAGATGACCCAAATTTAATTTTTTTGTAGAAAAAAATATATGCATATGACTATGGTTTTTAAATTATTATTTTTTAAATAATTTGAATATTTAAAATTATATTTTAATATAATTTTATTTTTGATTTTAACATTTAAAATTTATCACTGGTTTGAATCAACAATATCGATATTAGTTAATGCGCTAAATTGATGTGTCAAAGTACATACCCAGTCACCGGGCCGTACACCCAGAACAAAGCACCTGCAAGTATTCAGCCCAAAACCAACAACAAAAAACAACACCAACAAAAGAGAACCAAGGCGCAGAGTCTCAATCGAGTCAATGGGGAAAATAAATGAAAAATCCATCTAAATCGACCTGCTCATTATGCCATAGATTTCTAAAAAAGGCTTTTGGCAAGTTCGTTGCAGTAGAACAGAGGGCATCAAGGATCGCAAAATGTTGTCGTGGGAAGCTCCGTTTAATACTGGTAGGCTCCTCTCATGGCTTCCAGACCCGGACGGTGCCATCAACAGAGGCAGTTATCATACAGCTGTCCTTGGGATGGTAACTCACACTTGTGACCTGCCAACAAACATCACCTGCCTTCAAATCATATATAAGAAAGTGCAGTTTTTTTGTTGTTTAAGCTACTACTACTACCTACCTTCAAATCAAATGAAGTTTAACATACACTGGGTCTGAAAAGGTCAGACTACTCTGGGTCTATCGGACGCTGTTTTAACTTACATTATACAATAGACCGTATCAATCAGTTACATAAATATAATAAGACAGGTGATAAATGAGAAACATTATACCATGGGTTGTAAGCATCACTGCTAGATGCATATTGAAGAGTTTTATTTTTTTCAATCAGTTTTACTTAGACTGAGGTAAGGTGCCAGAGAGGTTTTAATTCAAAATACTGGCTCCATAAAGTGCTCAGAGAACCAGAAGATCCCCACCTCACCTCCCCAAAAAAAAAAGAAAAAGGGAAATACATTTAGTCGTAACATTAAAAGGGCAAAGGGATGCCCATCAATCCATGTTAGCTTAATTCTATTAAAATGCTTATGAGCATAGATGTTTTAGATGCAATGGTATGTCCAATATATGGGATGCTATTGGTGAGGGAGAAATATAAAGCATGCCTGCTAACAAGTTTCATACTTACTACAACTTACCACGGCATCAGGCATGAAAGCTGTATGAACTTAATAGACATCATGTTTTATCTTTATTGCAGAACCAGGAAGATGCTAGCTACACATTTGTAGCCAAGCTGTCAGTTTGATCTCCACTTATTGTATTGGTTGATTGTGCTGAAGCAACCATTTCAAGGAAGGATGAAGACCCAATTAACCCTATTTGTTGTCTTTCGGACGGCTTACATTTCAAGGATGCTCAAAGATCAATACAAATCCCAATGTTCACTAAAACTGCAAGTAAAGAACACATGCTAACTAGTATCAGCATTCTCGCCTATCTCCTGGCTGCTGACAATTTCAGTGAAGCTCATGGGCAGAGTGCCCTAATCAATTTTCAGTCACTCTGGTTCAAGTGCCAGTAAAAACCGGAGTATGGTTTCTTAAGAAACTGTTAATAAAAAATATAGATGGCAAATTGTTTCCGTTTGATGAAAGGTACTTTCCCACTAAAAATCCAAGGTATACATTCGGTTGCAAGAGAAAGTAAGTGCAGGGCTGCAGTTGATACACTTACTGCTGAGAATATAACCAGGATTT
>JAOVVI020008602.1:0-14099 GCA_028571085.2 Nepenthes alata
TACCAAGGAAGTTTGTCTTCCTACTTTAAAGAGCGAGAGAGTCTCGGCATGACTTGCCGCTAATGATATTCCATCCGCTAGCTCCTTATTTTATATTGAGCTTATCTGATGAGCTCAACTACAAGTCTAACATTGAAAATCGTATTATCGGATTTTATAAGTAAGTAATTTTCAATAATTTTATCTAATTCAAGCATATAATGACTTAGATATTAAAAAAATATTTTTAAAATGATATCTAAACTCATCCATTTTTTACCTTATACTATATTTGACACAAATAATAATATTTAAATTTTGATCCCTTATTGGTTGTCTAGGTGTGCATCATGCTATATTAACAAACACAAAAATAACTTTTTGAGAATTGGTTTATCAAAGAAAATTAAAAATTTTAAAAAATAATTGCTTTTTTTTTTTTTACATTAAATTCCGAAATCCGACATCGTTATCCGTTGGGGATCAATTTTTTCTGACCCGGAAAAACTGTCTCCACTTGCAGATCCAAGGGTCCAGAATACTTCCACGCGACGAGCTAGGGTTTTTTCAGCCACCTGCCGATCCAGTATTTAAACGAAGCAGTTATTCCTCAACCGGTGCGGTGCGGTCCCGTCTGCCGTCCCCAAAAAAATATTCTACTTTTCTCTCCCTCAATTTTCTCCGTCAACGGTCGTTCCGTTCTCCGGCGATTTTATCCTCCGTATACCCTTCCCTCTCCTCTCTACGCTCTGCAAATCCATCTCAAAATCCCAAAAAAATTTCACCGGAAGGACTCCTTGTTTCGGTGTTATCATTCTCTCTCTCTTAGGAACAGGTCTCTAAGATTGTGACTCGGACGACGTCATTACGAGTTTTTCTTTTCAACTTTCAGATCTCAGATACAATTAATCGGAGGAGAGGGAACAAAAAATTTAAAAAAAATCAAGGAAAAAGTTCAGGAAAGAGAGTAAGGCATTGCTTGGTGTGATGGCTCAGGTTCAGACACAGGCGGCATCTTTTGCGTTAGGGAACGGCGTTGGGAGCCCACCGGGTTCGAACCTCTTGGTGTCAACGTCTCTGTATGTCGGGGACCTTGACATGAACGTTAACGACTCGCAGCTTTACGATATGTTTAATCAGATTGGTCAGGTTGTTTCGGTTAGGGTTTGTAGGGATTTAACAACCCGCCGATCTCTGGGTTATGGTTATGTCAACTATAGCAATTCTCAGGATGGTCAGTTTTTGTTGTTAGTTTCCGGAATATGCACATTTTGCAATTTGAAATATTTAATTTTTTTGACGTTGGATCCTAAAATTTGAAATGTTATTGTTTAATTGCCTATGTAATTTGCCCTTTGATGTAATTATGTGCTCATGTATATGCATGCATAAAAGGAATAGGAATCCAATGATTTTTTTGGGTTACAAAATAGTGTATGTTGTCAGTAGCATTGTAGTTTTCCCTGCACATAGAAAGTAGATGTAGCTATTTATGTTTCCTATTGAGCATTTTGATTTGAAGCGTATGCATGATTATACCGTAATGGTTTGTTTACCATCAACGTGTTGCAAGCCTTGAGTACTTAGTGGATTCATTCTTCTTTGGTTTCTTATATTGTCATTCGTAATAAGATTCACACTATGTAAATTGAAATTAGTTTGTACGTGGAATGGACGGTTGGTCTAAATATAGCTTTGATTTATCCCCCTATTGGGAAATGGATAGTGCAATTCACACAATGCATTTACACTATATCATTTTTGCATTAATTCGAGTTTGTTAGTGAGTGAAGTTGATGTCTTTTTGGGCAAAATGCACTCATGCATTTTTTCCGTGGTAATATGTATTTTCAAGTTCTCTTCGTAGGTCAATTTTCTTGGCTTTCTTGTCCATGTTCTTATGTCGTGTTCTGGGTCTAATCTTCAGCGGCAAGGGCATTAAATGTTTTGAATTTCACTCCCTTGAATGGAAAGGCGATTAGGATTATGTATTCACATCGAGATCCTAGTATTCGCAAAAGTGGGACGGGCAATATTTTTATAAAGGTAATTAACAGTGCCTCTATTCTTTTGCGCACTATTCTTCAAATACTGACAATTGAAGCTTAGATAAAATGTCTTCTGCTGGACAATGTTTTTAACTTTTTCTTTACGATATGTTTTTGCCAATGCTGGGACACATCTTTCTTTTTCTGTTTTGCAGTGTTTTATATGATTTCTGAGTATTATCTTTCTTTTTTCCTGGTTCTGTTTATTACTTTTTCACTGGTTGAATTTATCCCTTTGTTCCCCTTGATGTATGCAGAATCTGGACAGGTCTATTGACCAGAAAGCTTTGCATGACACATTTTCTGCCTTTGGTAACATCCTCTCGTGCAAGATAGCTACTGATGTTAATGGAAATTCTAAGGGCTATGGTTTTGTACAATTTGATAATGAAGAATCTGCGCAGAACTCCATTGATAAGTTAAATGGAATGCTGATTAATGATAAACAAGTGTATGTGGGGCATTTCCTACGCAAGCAGGAAAGGGATAGTTCTATGAGTAAGACAAAATTCAACAATGTCTATGTCAAGAATCTCTCAGAAGCAACCACAGATGAGGACCTGCAGAAAAGTTTTGGTGAATTTGGGAATATAACTAGTGCTGTGGTAATGAGGGATGGAGATGGAAAATCCAAGTGTTTTGGTTTTGTTAATTATGAAAATGCAGATGATGCTGCTAGAGCAGTTGAAGTATTGAATGGAAAGAAGTTTGATGACAAAGTGTGGTACGTTGGTCGAGCTCAGAAGAAATCTGAACGGGAGCTTGAACTGAAAGGAAAATTTGAGCAGAGCTTGAAGGAAGCAGCTGACAAATATCATGGAGTCAATCTATACATCAAGAACTTGGATGACAGTATTGATGATGATAAACTGAAGGAGTTGTTTTCAGAGTTTGGTGAAATTACATCGTGCAAGGTTAGTTACTTTATTCTACACTGTTGTCTTATTTTGTGTGGTACATGATACGTGTTCAATTTATACTTCTATCTTTTTATCTTCAGGTTATGCGGGATCCAAGTGGCATAAGCAGGGGCTCTGGCTTTGTAGCATTTTCAACCCCTGAGGAGGCCTCACAAGCTGTAAGAGGATGCTGGTGCAATTCATTATTATCCTAATGTTTCATCCTTTGCTTACTGGGTTTCTGACTTGGTTTCTTCCCCAAATGACAGCTTGCACAGATGAACGGTAAAATGGTTGTTAGCAAACCTTTATATGTTGCCCTTGCACAGCGGAAAGAAGAAAGAAGAGCAAGGTTGCAGGTAAAGTCAGTTTATTGGATCAGCTATTTGTTCATTTATGTATTTTCTATTTATAGCTGATGCACGAGTAACTAGCAAATATTCTCTACTGGTGCATGTTAGTAATCCTATTATATTACCGAATTATTTACCCTTCAAGACAATAATATCATCGGTGCTTACTGAGAGAACTTGTATAAACATATGTCCATTGATATATTGAGGCTGTCTGCTTCTGTTTCTTTATAAATGTCCACATATTGTATAATCAAACATACTTCAAGACAAATATAACCAAGATCTGTATGACCAAGTATGAATATGATAATTTAATCGCTTGTTAGGATGATGATCTGACATAATTCAATCGCTTGTTAGGATGATGATTGTTTTTGAACAAACGAATATGATAAATAAAAAAGAGAAGCTATTTCTTCCTTTTCTTTTCTTTTGGTGATGAAGGATGATGGTGGACCACGGTGTAGTATAGGAAATGATGAGAGAGAGAGTTCTGGTGAAGTAGTTGACTGTCATGTAGACTCGTCGTTTTGAACAGGCAGATGCAAGTCATCTTCATTTATCATTATGTTGCTGCTTGCATAGGACTACCTTCATGGCTAGTTGACTGCTTTTTTGTTGAGATTTCTTTATGTTATGCATCCTTCATTATGCTACATGCTTCTTCCTTGGGGAATAAAATGTTCGAATAGTGTTACATTAGTTGCATTCATCTAATAAAATTTGACAATTCAACTGGTCTCTAATTTTTCTCTTGGATAGGCAAAGTTTGCACAAGATGATTTGCTACTTGTTATCATCTGTAAAACATGATCGCTGCGCTGCAATGAATATGTACATGGCTTGACATCGTGCCTATGCTAATATGTTGATAGCAAGTTCATCTTCTGGTTCATACTGTTTTGTTCTGATAAACTGAAATATCAGAACTGATGAAGTTGGTCTTAGCAACATGAAATAATTGGTGCCTTTTTTTGAGAGATCTTAGTCTTTTGATTGTAGATGTGCCTTCTATTCTCGTGGTTGAATTCATTAGGAATTAGGAGTCCTGTTTTGGGCAGTTCAGAATGGTTTCTGGGATATTAATTTGTCAAGTTTAAAGTGGTTCTTTGGCTACCAGGGAAATTCAGAATCTTATTGAAGTTAGTTTGGATGAAAACTTAACCCTCCTTGCATGTGTTGTCAAGAGCTCTTTAGGGGGCTTGCCTAGGTGCTTGGGCATGGCAAGCTTCATCCGTAGCAGCTTGCTTGAGTCAAATGAGGCACATTCATGACTGCCTTGGCCTGGAGCAATCGCTAGGTGCTCACCTTGGATTCCTTGAGAAGCATTAAGTCTGACAGTTTTGGGCAGTTGTATACTGTTTTGGAGAAGTTCAATACTTACTTATACTGAAAAAATAATGCAGAAATAGAAATTAGGTGACCAGCTCACATAATTACTGATGTCCAAAGGTGCTCTACTGTGTAAAATGAGATGAATTGCAACATTGTGAAAAAAAGTGAAGTTGCCCATTCAGCCCCATTTTCAACCACATCATCAACTATGACCCTAAGGGTTATGCCACAACAAATGAGTCGAGTCAGTGAACTCTCAATAATGTTCTTCGCAAACCGAGTCGTGCCTGACACAAAATTGTGTAGAAAACAGAAGTCAACCATTCTACATTGTTTTCAACCACATGATCACTTATCACCAAATGAGCCCAGCCAAAGAAAATGAAGAGGAATTGTGGAAATGCAGATAACTTTTTTGCAATACGGCTCATGCATGACATAAAATTGCACAAAAAATGGCCGTCCATTCGTTCCTATTTTGAACCACATGATCATTTATGAACCCAAGGGCAATGTGATTGAAAGCAAGATATACGCTGTGCACGACGCTGGCCCTAGAGGGAGACACTCCCTTCTCTCTAGAATTTCCTCCTTTTTTCTTTTTACCCTAGTTTTCCTTAGTGTCGCTGGCCTTTGATCGGCCTTCTTGGCCACATGGCCGCTTCTCTCTGGCCTCATCCTCCTTATTCAGCAGTCTTGGCTGCATGTCTACATGTCTCCTGTTCTCTTTTGCCGCTCAGCATCTCTTTCTCTCTTTTCTCACTCCTCTTCTTCCTTTCTGTTGACAACCACAGTCCTTCCTACAGTCCACGATCCAAACACCACTTCCAATGTTTCCTCCTTGTCGTATTCATTGGATATCTCTATTGTACCACCTCTTCCATCATTTTAATGTTTTTCCCCTCTTTCCTCTCTCCCTCCATCATAGTCGGTGCCTCCTCTAGTTTCAAAGATGCAATCTTTATTGCCTTCCCAAGGAGTTTATGAAGCTGCTTCTGAGATTTATGCGCAGACTCACTTGGAATCTAGTTTTTCTTTTCCTGTTCATGCTGAGTGGTTGAAAGAGATTGCTACTCTTCTGTCGGAATCGTTTGCAGAGATTGAGGCCTTGGTATTTTCGCTGCATGATAAAGTCCATAGGACTGGGAACGAGATTAAGCATATTAGTCCAGAGGTTTCAACATCTCTTTCAGTTGTGGGGGAAGGCGCTTCGTGTGTCATGGAAGAGAAAGCAGTCGCTCTCCACCCAAATATCGCTGTTGTGGACAAGATAAATGGTTTGCCCTAGTTTCCTCCTTGAATATTGGGTTGAATCCCTTATTGAAACTTTCTTCCCAGCCGGTTGGTCATCTTGGATTGCCAAGAAAGGAAAATCCCTCTTGGTCTTCCGTAGTTCAGAAAGATGTCTCTTTATGCTCCAGTTCTCTCAAATATTTTACCCCACCCAAAGCGAGTGGCCCTATAATTGAAATTTCTCCACCTAGTGAGGTTCTTAAATAGGGGGCGGATGTTTGGGCTGCTACTCTTGTTGGGTATTTCATCGATAAACCCCTAAATTTCCTCGTAGTTAATTTCATTGCTCGGAAAATCTGAGCCAAATTTGGACTTTGTCATGTTGCTGGGAATAATAATGGCTTTTTCTTCTTTTGATTCTCTAATAAGGAGATGATGGAGAAATGTGTTGCACATGGACCATGGGCATTTGTAGGGTGAACATTGTTCCTCAAACAATGGACCGCTGGAATGGACCATGGGCATTTGCAGGGCGAGCATTGTTCCTCAAACAATGGACCCCTAGAATGGAGCTATTTAAAGAAGAGCACAAGACGTTCCCGATTTGGGTCAATATGTTTAACGTTCCTATTGAGTTTTGGACCTCTTTAGGTCTTAGTTGGATAGCGAGTGTTATTGGAAAACTGATTTAGTTGGATGCAACTACAACTAGACTTGAGCTCACACGATTTGTTCGGGTTTGTGTTGAGGTAGAAGCGGGTTCTAATCTTCCTGATAAGTTCCGATTGAACACTAGCTACATTTCAGATTCAGGGGCAAAGCAAGTTGTGGAGGTGGACTTTGACTATCAATGGAAGCCAGTTTGTTGTGGAAAATGCAAGAAAATTGGCCATGGTACTGACCAATGTAAAACTGCTGTGATATACCGACCAATTGGTCGAATCCTTCCAAATACTCATTTCACACCTACTCAGTGCTAGTGCTAGTAATCCAGCTCTCCAATCTCTTGAGGTAGCCGTCCCTACAATGAACCCATTTGAAGTTCTTCTAGTTATTGATGACTCGGGTACTTTGCAACGTATTGATCCATTCATTCTACCTCCAATGGATTCTACAAAGAAGGAGACATCTAAAGGAGGTTCTAATGGTGGCAATCAACCTGTTCTAGAGGAAGTTGCTCTTGATATCCTGGAGGTGTCCGATCTCCTTTCTAGTAAGAAGGATGCTTCGATTATGCTTACTTCCACTAATTTATAGGCCAAATATCGGTTGATCGGCCGATATTTTGATTATCATTCTATATAGCATAATATATCGCTGATATGAAAATATATTGCAATTTTGCTACAGTATTGAAAAAAATTGGTTTCGGGAAACCCTGATACTGACATATATCGGCCGATATTTGTATCAATGATTAGAATTGACTACCTTTTCAGGTACATTTCTTCATTATTTGGGGCTTCTTTTTTCTCCGTATTCTCTTCCTACAATTCTTTGTTTTTTTATGTTTTCTACTGCATCTTCATTTGTATATGTTTTGCTTTGATCTCCTTCAATTATTCTCTCTCCTTGTCTTTTGCGGAAATTCTCTATCCTCTGCTTTCCTCTCTCTGCGCCATTTCTTTTTAATTGTCTGCTGAATTACTTGTTTTACACTTTCTCCCATCATGGTGTCTTGTTTATGTTTCTTACTTTCTTTCTCTCATTCCTGAAATCTGCCTGCTCAAGTCCATCTGTTTTTCTGAATGTATTCAGAAGAAACAGTGAGAGGTCAAGAGTTATATTTAGTAATGGAGGGGATGCGGAGTTTTGAGGGGGATGATGAAGGGTATAATAGTGGATGCTGATGATGATCAGAGTATTATAGAGACTGATATTTTTGTCTTTGGTATTTCAACTTATTGGAAACATAACTTATGAAATTATTTGCTCTTATATATATATTTTGTTGTGAGTTTCTATGCATATACAATATTATAACTTGTTTGATTAAATTCAATCCTTCATTTAAGCATGTTTTGTAATTGGGTCTTGAATTGACTTTTTGTGTGAATTGGTTAATTTTTTCTTTTTGAAAAAAAGATAGCTCCTCACTTGGCTCAGAGATCCTCGAGCCTCACTTTGCTCGGGCATGTGCTAGCGCCTTGGACATTATTGTGCCCCAGTGTCTAGAGCCTTTGACGCCCCTTCCTTTTGCTACACAACCACTAATTGTGTATGATTTTCTCCGGTAATAATGGAGAGGTTAAGGTTCTCTATGCTAAGGATTTAAAATACCTCCCCTGATACATCCTCCAGAGAAATGCCCTAGCAAAACCTCTTTTTTTTTTATTTATTCTTCATTTTTACTCCTTTCAAAGCAGTTTCCTGAGTTGTGATATGAGTGCCTGTTTTCTTGGTGGACATGAAATACAGTTTTGCCTGTTCGCCAATGTGAAGTTTTGAAAACTGTGACTCAAATATCAAGATATGTACTATACAGGAAAATTTTCTTATTCAACATCTGTTTCTCTCTCTCTCCCTCTTATTTTGAGGATGGCTATTAGCATGAGTTTTATTGTCCTGCAAACCTTGTTAATTCCTTCACGCTATTAATTGTGGATGGTGTTAGATTTAATATAATGTCATACTTCATGGTAAAAATAATGTTTATCACATTGCCCTGTCCTATGATCAAATGTATATGTTGCTTATGAGTTTACTATTTTAGTTCTATATGGGTGGTGTACAAATATTCCTGTTTAGTGTTTTATCATTTTACTTCTCTTCATGCATGTTGATTGTATTGCAGGCCCAGTTTTCGCAAATGAGGCCAGTTTCTATGTCGTCTGCTGTTGCCCCTCGAATGCCACTGTATCCTCCCGGTGCTCCAGGACTTGGACAACAAATTTTCTATGGCCAAGCACCCCCTATGATGCCACCTCAAGTATGTGCAATTTGTGCTTCTCCTTTATTTCTCTTGATTTACACATCTTGCCCACTGTTACACTGGGGTTGTTTCCCTACTACAGATTACTATGAGTTAGAGTTGACATTTTATTTCAGACTTCTGTGCACCTGTTGCATTTGGAAATTTGTGCTCCATGCAGAAATCAATTGTGGTCCTAATTTTCTTACTGTTATTGGTGATTGGATATGTATACATTGATCTATGACTAGAAATTATTCTATTCAGTGTCGTCTTCTAGTCCATTAGCATGGGGTCTTATCCTGTCAGTTCCTTTCCTATAGTTTGTTTCTGCTTGTCTTTGGATCATTTGGCTTTTTAAGAGTTTTATTTTGTTTGGAAATTGGAGGCGATTGCAAGCTAAGTATTTGCTATGTTGTAAAGTCTGTCCTTATGTTGGTTTATCTCTGTCTTTATTATCTGGGTTAGTTGGCTGATGTGGAAGCCTTGACCTAGAGCATTTCTGATGATTGTGTAGGCTGGGTTTGGTTATCAACAGCAGCTTATCCCTGGAATGAGGCCAGGAGCAGCACCAATGCCCAACTTTTTTGTACCTATGATTCAGCAGGGTCAACAGGGTCAGCGGCCCGGGGGAAGACGTGGACCAGGTCCTGTACAACAGGGCCAGCAACCGATGCCTGGAATGCAGCAGGTTTGTATCAAACCTACCTTTATCATGGATGAATATATCAGTATAGGTACCAGTATCAGTCTAAGTCATATCGGTATTAGCCGTATTAGGCGAGACATATTGGAGCCTATTGATAGTGATACCTATCGACCAATACTTGAAGTATCAGACGACTCTATTATCCATAGCCCTTGATGATGATTAGTTCTGTATGCACCTTTTTGGTATAAAGACGTAATCCTTCTGATGATACAGATGCTTCCACGGGGACGTGTATACCGTTACCCACCTGGACGCAACATCCCAGATGTCCCAATGCCTGGAGTGGCTGGTGGTATGCTTCCTGTGTCTTATGATATTGGGGGTATGCCTATGCGTGATTCCAGCATCGGTCAGCCTTTGCCAATTGGTGCCCTAGCAACTGCCCTTGCAAATGCATCGCCTGAGCAGCAGAGGACGGTATGTCTATGGATTTTTTTATGCATCCTTCTGTTTTGCTCTTGCTTAATTGCGACATGGCTTTTGATGTATTTGTTCTTGATTTTTTTTTTGGTAGATGCTCGGTGAAAGCCTGTACCCACTGGTGGATGCAATTGAGCATGACAATGCAGCCAAGGTCACAGGTATGCTTCTTGAGATGGATCAGACCGAGGTGCTGCATCTCCTTGAGTCGCCCGATGCTTTGAAGGCCAAAGTTGCGGAGGCCATTGAAGTTCTAAGGAATGTTACACAGCAGCAGGCCAATATCTCGGCTGATCAGCTGTCTTCTCTGTCTCTTAATGAGAACCTTGTCAGCTAGTGTGTGCGCGTGTGAGGATTAACTACTGATTCTTGCAGAAGTTTTACCACTATTTAGACTGCGTTGTCTTTTAGATGGTGAATTTTACTGTTTGCCAGAATCTATACCGTTCCAACGTGGTTCTTGTTGTGACTTCCTTTTCTGCTGCTGCTGCTATTCTTCGTTCAAGTTCATTTGTTTGCTCGAATGATATCAGTTGTTTTTGTGCTAATTATGATTATCTGGTGTCTAGCAGTGAGAATATGTTAGATGGTATTATTACCAAGATGATCTGCATTTATAAACCGGACAGCAGTACTGAGTGAATCCTCATTCCAAAACACTGTTAATTTGTTAATTTTGACACCTAATTTGCCATCAAAATGAAATGGTGGGGGAGATGATATTCTGAGGTTGAATATGCCGAATTTGATCTCTATGTTACTTAAAATGTCAGAAGCTTCTCACATTGTCCAAAATTTGATTGTCAACACACTGCAAATGAGGCCCCGTGTGGTGGTGGTCAAAATCTGCTAGTTGGATTTGCCGGGTTTTATTTATTTTCAGATTATTAATATATGGTAAATGGGTAGATTTTGGGAAGGTTTAATGAGTTCTCTCTTTTTGGATTGGTTTAAATGAGTTTATACTTCAGTAGACTACCCGTGGTTCCAATGTGTCCGTTTATAACTAAAATCAGGTTGATCTGAATTGTTTTATAAATGATTTTTACTTTATAGTATTTTTATTTAAAAACATGTTTATATAAAAGTGTATGTCTATATATATTTATATTTCAAATAATGTCTATATTGAAATACTAATACTGTTTTAGGTAAAAATTCGATTTGTTGGGCTGAACTATTGGGGATAGGTTTAGTAAGTTATTTTTTTGTTGTGATTATTTTCAACTTTAAAAACTAATTGGATTTAATTTTTTTGATTTTATCTATCTATAATGTATGTATGTGTGTGTATATATATGATAGATCTGTCAGTCATGGGTCAGCCTGGCGTCTTGGCGCACAGCAGAAGAACGACCTAGGAGGCGCAACCTAGGAGAAGGCCATCGCGGCCCAAGGTCCAAGAGTGCACGACCTAAGACCGCCCATCGAAGCGTGAACCATCATTGCCGCTTGCCATATGCAGCCCATAAGTGCGCTCCCAGCATCGCCAGCTAATCAGTGTTAGCTCAGCAACTCGTTGACAGACCCATGTGCTCCCCAGCGCATGGCCCTCAAAAACAGCAACAATAGCTGAGCAAATATTCGGCACAAGATTAGGCACTACAAAGGAAGGCAGTGAATCAGTCATGGATGCCATAGCTTGGACCCTGCACAACTCAGCAAATCTACGTGAGCCAACGGATGCCAACTGTATGCCCCAACGTAGGCTTTGTTGCCCTCATTTTATACATGTCACCTTCCCTCTACAAGGAAAAGCGGGGGCTTTTTTCTCCTTCGAGCGGAAGGAGGAGGAAAAGGAGGCTTCTCTCCTTCCAGCCAAATGAGGAAAAAGATCCCAGAACCGAGGTCTCTCAACAATAGAGAAGGAGGGAAATGACCAAGAGAAGGGAACACTCAGTCTGAGATCCACTCGTCGCCAAAGGCAACCCTTCCTCCACCGCCATCGATCCCGGCTCATGGTTGTGTAGGTACCACATTAGCTCCGAACTCGCTTACCGCTTGGCCGACAACGATGATTCATGAAGCGAGGCGAAGAGAGTCCCTCCATGTGTAGCTTGGGAGAGGCTTCGACAAGTGGAGGACACTTCTTAGAAGATGGAAGCAACCAGGATCCATCTCTCTAATCCGCCCTTGGTCAGGCACACTCTACAGGAGCATAACCCTCCATCTCTCTAAGTAGCCCTTTGGCCAGGCGCACCTAGTAGGAGCGAAATCCTCCATCTCTTTAAATTGCCCCTGGTTGGGTGCACCAAGTAGGAGCGAAGTCTTCTATTTCTCTAAGCTACTCTTGGCCGAGTGCACCCAGTAGCAGTGAAGTCCTCCATTTTCCTAAGTTACCCCCCGGCAAGGCACACTCAGTAGGAGTGAAGTCCTTCATCTCTCTAAATCGCCCCTTGGCCGAACGCACTCAGTAGGAGTGAAGTCCTCTATCTCTCTAAGCCACCACCTAACTAGACGCACCCAATAGGAGCAAAGTCCTCCATTTGTCTAAGTCGCCTCTTGGGCGAGTGTACTAAGTAAGAGCAAAGTTTTCCATCTTTCTAAGCCACCCCTAGTCAGGTGCACTCAATAGGAGCGAAGTCCTTTATCTCTCTAAGCTACCCCTTAACTGGTCACACTTAGCAGATGGGTAGCCCTCCATCTCTCTAAGCCACCCATTGATCGGGCCACCCAGTAGCATCAAGGTCCTACATCTCTGTAAGCCTTCTCTTGATTGGGTACACATAGTAGGAGTGAATCCTCTATCTCTCTAAGCCGCCCCCTAATCGGATGCCCTCAGCATAAGTGTAGTCCTCCAATCCTCTAAGTTGCCCTTCAGACGGATGCACCTCTAAGCCACCCCTTAGACTAGTACATCTCTAAGCCACCCCTGGTCGAGCGCACTCAGCAGGAGTGAAGTTATCCATCTCTCTAAGCCATCCCTTAGTTAGGCGCACTTAATAGGAGCAAAGTCCTTCATCTCTCAAAGTCGTCCTTGGTAGGGAAAATTTAGCAGGAACAAAGTCCTCAATCTCTCTAAACCACCCCTAGTTGGTTGCACTCAGTAGGAGCATAGTTCTTCATCTCTCTAAATCGCCCCTAGTCGGACGTATCCAATAGGAGCAAAATTCTCTATTATTATAAGCCGCCCCTTGACTGAGCACACTCAGTAGGAGTGAAGTCCTCTATCTCTCTAAGGCACCCCCTAGCCGGGTGCTCTCAGTAGAAGCATAGTCCTCTATTCTTCAAAGCCGTCCTTTAATCGAGCATACCTCTAAATCGCCCATTAGACGGGTAAACCTCCAAGCCGTCCATCAGATGTGCGCATTGCCGCACTTCAGTCGGGTGCACCTCTAAGTCGTTCCATTGTCGAATGCACCTCTAAGCTGTCCTTTTATCTGACACACCTTTAAGAAGCCTCCTAGCTAGGCGCACATATAAGAGCCTAGTACTCCATCCATAAGTTGCTTCCTAACTGAGTGCATCCCAATACTCAATCTCCAAAAAATATGTATCTACGCATATTTCTAATATCCTCACAACTTTCTACCCATTGAGAATGTTTCTGACTTGATAGTCGATGGATATACTGGAAAGTGAGTCTCACCAATCCTCTAACCTCTTGTTTGTTAGTTGTATTGCATAGGATCTAGGTTTAAAGTGATATAGACCAAACCCACTTCAGTTCGACACACCGTAGAAGATTAAGTAGATCCCTAATTCGTACAATAATCCGGATCTATGAACGCATCATTGGACCCGTCTGTGGGAATGACTAAAAAGTCTTACCACCGCACATGTGAAAACAAACACGGTAAATGCTCGTACTCCAGCCAGAACATCAACTAGAGGCATTGCTTCCCACGGCGATGACCCCTCGGATATTTGTGGTGACGCACGACCTACCATTGACGAGCATGCGCTCATTGCCCAATAGGGCATCGTGCCTAAAGTTGCACTAGACCTCCACGCATTCTTCTAGACAAACTACGATTGGGGGCTCCTCCCTCCTGTGTGCGAATGTCAGTACCCAAAGCAAGAGATGACCCGCCAAGGAGAAAATCTTACATGCCTGACAACCTCGATATTCGAAAGGATCCGAGTGATAGGGTCCACTCCAGGAAGAAAGTTTGACCCAGTCCCAAAGCACAGGGAAAGAGCCATAGCGGTGATGCCTTCGCTATTCTTGAGATGATCAAAAATCTTTCGCCTATAAGGAAGACT
>JAOVVI020008603.1:1896-14099 GCA_028571085.2 Nepenthes alata
TTCAGGAGTGAGCAAACTTCCAGAGTGCTCAAACCTTCAGAGTACTCAAACTTTCAGAGTGAGCAAACTTTCGGAGGAGTGCCTTCCAGAGTGCTCAAACTTCAGGAGTGAGCAAACTTCCAGAGTGCTCAAACCTTCGGGGTGAGTAAACTTCCGTGTACAAACTTCCGGCGTGCTCAAACTTCTGGAGTGACCATCTTCCGGAGTGGATTCGCACAGCTTCTGGAGTGGCAATCAGCACTGGAGAGGATCATGCCGGCATGGATTTAGGTGCCAGAGTGCTTCTGAGAGTTGAAGCGCCAGAAAGCTTCTGAATCTGGCTGAGTGAGAGGTGGCGCGCTGGAGAGGTTGTTGGAGAAACTTTCGGAATGGAGCTGGAACTGGGCATTTGCAAGAGGGAAATACCGGAGTGCTTTAACCGGAGAGGGAAAATCCCAGAGGGAAAAAATCTCGGAGGGCCGGCGTGGATTTGGGTGCCAGAGTGCTTTTGAGAGCTAAAGCGCCGGAGAACTTCCGAATCCGGCTGAGTGAGAAATGGAGCGCCGGAGAGGTTGTTGGAGAAACTTCCAGAATGGAGCTGGAACTGGGCATTTGCGAGGGGGAAATACCGGAGTGCTTTAACTGGAGAGGGAAAGTCCAGGAGAGGAAAAATCCTGAAGAGATTTAACCGGAGAGGGAAAATCCCGGAGGGAAAAAATCTCGGAGAGCTTTTGTGTTGCTTTTGAGCCTGCTTAGCGCCAGAGAGGTTTTTGTGCTGCTTTCGGAGAAATTTTTAGAGAGGTTTTGAGGGCAGCTATAAAAGATAAATCCCGGAGAGAAACTGTCAGGCAGCTGTGAGTGGAAATTACCAGAGAGAAACTGCCGGGCAGCTGTGAGAGATAAATTCCGAAGAGAAACTGCCGGGCAGCTGTGAGAGATAAATTCCGAAGAGAAACTGCCGGGGAGCTGTGAGTGGAAATTACCAGAGAGAAACTGCCGGGGAGCTGTGACAGATGAAAATCCCGGAATGCTTGTTTAGAGGGAAAACCTGGGGTGCTGCTAGGGAAAATCCGGAGAGCTTCGATCCGGCTGGAAAGCCAAAGATCATCTACGCCCGCTGGAGTGCCGGAGAGCTTCTTTGCTCTTTGTTTGACGGAGGGCTTCAAAGGGTCCAGGATGCCATGGATGAGGAACATGACGTTCCCTTCCAAACTGATTTCAGGGAGAACAGATGGGCTCCCTCTGAGGAGTACGCCTCCATGCCTGGATCGGGTAGGAAGCTTAGTGCTCGATTTTAGGGGAGCCTTGTGGAATGCTATGGCCATCGTTCGAAGGGACTTTATACTCTGTTAGCATTGTTTCGGGGGGAAGCCGCCGTGCGCTGTAGCCGGAAGTGCCAGTGCTCTGTTTCGCCAGAAACGAGAGCAGAGGAGTTGGGCGTCATCGACGGGAGGGCTCCGCGCCCTGCTTGGCTCACGAGTAGCAGAAAGGAGCAGGTTGTCGTTTGCGGAAAGCTTCGTGCTCTGTTTGGCAAGCATACTTAGGCTCCATTGTGGAAGGGTCCATGCTCTGTTCTTCTGAAAATGAGAACAGAGGTTGGGAGTCGTTAATGAGGAGAGTTGGAGAACTGGAGCAAGGAAAAAGGGGCGCCACTTTTGGAAAGGTTTTTCTGCCCTGCACTCCCAGCCCGACTGCTTCGCTGAAGTCCTGCCTTTCATCGTTTTTCTTTTTTCTTTTTTTTTTCTAATAATAATATTATTATTAATATTTATTATTATATTATTATTAACAACAAGAATGCTTCCATTAAGTCTGGCTCCATTTTATGAACTCCACGGGGGCGTTCCTACCTCTGCCTTACTGCAAGCCGAGTGCCAACGCAGTCTAAGGAGCCTGACAGGGCTCAATACTGACCGCGGTGGAAAATCGGATGAGGGCTTTGGGCACGGGACAATTTTTGATACTTTACACAGCAAAGGGCCTCTTTTCTAATTCTTCCATTCGGTTATCAAAGACCGGTGATGGAGGGAAGCCCCCAGCGTGGCCTCTTCTGACTAGTCTCTGCATCCTCATGCCAGGTTTATTGCTCCAGCGAGATGGCTACGCGAGTAGAGATCAGAACAGTAGATTGTCCTCTGGTGGTGTATGAACTTCTTTGTGATCAAAGATGTGGCGAGGATATTGTCCCTCTGGGCTTCTACATCAAATGAAATCTGTTTACTTGAGCCGACTTGGATTTGGTTATTTGGCATGTATGTTTTCTAAGCCGGGCCACTTTCTTCATTTTTTTTTCTTGAAGTCGCAGCATGGGCGGTTGAAGAAAGAACCTGAAATGATGTCTTAATAAAGAGCGTTTGTTGGTCTCATTCATGGATATTTACGAGACGGCCAGGAGTGGTGGTCTCCTTGATAATAGCATTTGTATTAGTTTTGTTTTTGTGCTTTTGGGTGATAAAGCTGACATTTTGGTCGGTTTCTATAGACAGCGCCAATATTGTGTTCCAAGAATTCGAATTGTCCTACGGATTGGGGGCCGCAAATCAAATCTTTTTGCTTGTCGATCTGATACGTATCTGGTCTCCATAGCCTCAAACCTGAACCCTGCGCAATACAACTAAAAATAAAAATTGTCAGAGGACGGCAAAAATTACTCCCACCGTAAATCCTCTGACACTTAAATCAGATGTTTTCTAAGAGTATGGAAAGATACATAGATGATAGGATACATGTGTTGACTGAACGTTTGGGTATGCCTAACTGGTGGACGATTTAGAGGTGCACCTGTGGTGGGGCGTCTTAGATGAGTTGTTGTAGATTGTACGACTGTCTAAGGCTCACGGGAGTGCTTTGGCCGGTCATTTGAATGGAAGATCTCCTAGAGGGAGAGCCTCTGCTAGGATGGACTCCAGAGAGGTTCTTTTTGCCTATTGAGATTGAGGGTTGGACTCCTTAGGTGTGGCCTTTTGGACGGAGTACATGACTCCAGGAAAGAACCTTCTTTTGGATCCTCTTCTCCGGCCTCTCTTTTGGAACCTCTCTTCTGGGTCCTTTCACTAGATAGACTTCTGGGATGGATGGGTCTCCTGATTGGGGTCTATAGCACCTTTTTCTCTTTTTTCCTCTCAAGCCATATTTTTAGGATTCTTCCTCTCTGGCGGTTTTTGGTTGTTTCTCCACTTTCTGGTCCTTTCAACCGTTCCCCCATTTTCCGTTAAAATAAAAGGGATATTTATAGATGAGTGAGACAGTTGAATTATCAGACAGTATAACCATCTGTTGAACCGTCTCCGTGGATAAAGACGAACGGGTAAGTTATGCATGGCATATGGGCTCGTTTTATGGGCCGGAATCATTAAGTTGTTGGGCCATTTTTGGGCTGAATTTTATCGGGCCTTTACTTTATCTAGACATTATTCTTGAGCCGGGTTTACCGAACCCATCAGATTCATAAAAGGAATGACGAATTAAAAAACTCCTTGGAAACATAAAAAAAAGTATGTTTCTTTCCCTTGTTTGAGACAAGTTGTGAATCTAGTGACTATAAAATGTCTGATTTCTTTATAATGAAAGGACTACACATATAAAGTCCTACAAACATATTTAAGGCATAATATAAAAAATGGTAGTCCATTACACAGGTCTTAAGTACACAGCCTTACCCACAAGTATAGAGAGTGTATTTATGTGGTTTAAATCCAAGATATACAGGTCATTATAGAACAACCTTATTATTTTCTTAATGGCCAAAACTTACCCACTCTTAAAGGAATAATATGATATAAAACATTCTAGAGAGATCACAATTAATGTAAATCTTCACGTATGGCCTAGCAAAGCCAATGGATTAGCACTAGAGCTATGAGTCAGTGTGATCAGTTCAATTAGAATTTCATATCGCTTACTCACAACCTAGCTCCCCTTGGTGTGAAACACAAAATAGAACAAAAGAAAAAAGGTGGAAGGAAGAAAGCAACATTATGCAATTTCTAAAAGAAAATTTTCATCAGTAAGATCCATAGATAGATAGATTTCAAGGTGTAGCTTTTGTGCATTTGCATATGCCAAAAATAAACAGAGCTGTAGAGCTTTGAAAGCTTAAAGACACTATCCAGTAGTTGGAGAATCACTACCTGCATACTTATAACCCACTGTGGGCAATTTGCACCATAGATACCACATCGTCCTCCCTGGAAGGAAAGATAAATTGAATAGAATTAGAAGATCACACACATATAAGTCATCCATTATGTATTGCTGGCGGTGGCATGTCTAGCATACAAAGTTTTAGCAAACGAAATAAATCTCCATTCAACTCTTGAAAAGTAAAATATATGCCATCCTAGTTACAAGATATGAGCAGCAATCATTAGGAGTAAAACTATAATGATGTCATGATGTCCAACAATAGGAAGCTTCATGATAAACCAGTAAGAAAAAGGTGAACTTTTGAAGTGGAAAATGGCTACTTTATTTTCAGATGGAGCATTAGAATTTAGCACAAAGCAGGTAAAGGCCACTTAGTTGACAATATTTTCTCTTACTTTATTAACACCACAACTACGGATTGAAGCTCCAACTTTCATCACAATGCCGTACACATCTTTGTAAGTCAACCAAACAAAGTTGCCTGCCTGAAAGGACATCAAAGAAAGCAAATGCAACAGCATGCATTGTTATAAAAGCATATGATGGACCAGGATTATTCTACACATGAATCATCAGAGGCAGCAGGACTGGCACCTTCCCATCCACAATTTTGTAATAGCCGAGCATTTGGTTGTTAGGAAATTTCTCAACTGACATGCTGCAGGAGGGAAAAAGGATGTTAGCATAAGCAAAGTAATCCTTCTTCCATAATCTACCGACAATTGCTGTGCAATTTTGAGTAGATACGGTCAAAATTCTGTTAGGAACAGCAATATATTCCTTGGTCTCTTCAACTGTATAATAAGAAATATTAACACTTCAATGCAAACAGATCCAAGATAACATTAGTTCTATTAGCAGCATCCAAAATTTTCATTACCACATTTGTCTTCAGCTGTCTACTCTAATGAGAAAGCTTATACTTAAACCCTTCGAATGAATGCAAGACAGGTTCAATCAAAGGAAAACTTTGGAACACAAATCCACCTGTTACAAGGTCCAATTAGATTGCATGCTGAGTTTCCTCCGTCTACTTGTTTCTAGCTCCATGAAGAGTCAAAAATCAAGTTAAAATGGTCTAGATCACCATATTCAAACAAAAAATAAATATAATCAGTTGAATGCAGAAGGTCCAAGTCCAAATTTGAATTTAAACAAATGGAAGTTACCATGAGAGTAGTCCCCAAGGGAACATAAGTCTTTGATGGGTGGTAAGGTTTTAGGTTCGGTACAACGACTAAAACATATCTGCCTTCCGATATCAGGCAGGCAGCATCCAACATTTGACAACATAAGAAAAGGAATATAGATAACCTATATTTATTAAAATTATATACAAACATTTCCATGGGATAAATAAGAACACTCAAGCAGTAGTATCGTTGGCCATGACACATCAAAAAATGGATATCTATGGCAATGAAGCCCAGTAACCGGATATTTCCTTTACCCAATTATCATCCATGATGTCTTTGATAATCTTTTTTCTATTCTATCACCCTATTACAGCAGCCAATGAACTTATATAGTAGGGCTAAAAAACTGGATTGCAGGCTGAATTCTGCATTCTGGATTGACCTTTTAACGCATAATTCTAAAGAGAAAACGGTTCAATGTTATAGCGTGATTTTAAACTTTTTTCCAAGCTCTTATTTTTGTGACTTTATCTTGAATTTCTATTTTGCTTAATTTACAAATAAGAATAAACTCGAATTTTGGCGTTCGTCTTGTGATGTCCAAAAATGTGATGCATGACATCTTTTTAGCAGAAGGACACACCAATGACAGACACGAAAATTAATTTTCATCTATTAGACGTTAAAGAACAACATTGCAAAACATAAAAATTCGTCTTATAATCACAAACTCATGAAAAGTATGTCAACACAATTGAACTGTTACCGTGCTTCTTAACACTTTTCACGGACGATCATTACCTCGCCTTTTCTTTTTCTTAGCAGCGGAATGCTGCAATTTGACGGGAAAAGAATTTTTTTCCCAGAATTTCAAGTATACACAAATCATGAAAACAAAATAGACAACGTACAAAATTCGAGTTCTTTTAAGTGTAAGATCTCAACATATGTTTCCATACTTGAATGTCGTTGATAGTCTCCATGTGGAAACAGTTTTTGAAAGTCATTCGAGAATGTAGAGGAAGCTGTTTGGCCAGTTGAAAGGCGCTCAAGAAAAGGTTTCCTGGAGTTGATGCTGGACCAAGAAATCGACGCCATTGCTAAATAAATGTTCAAGAACTGCAAAATTCTTTGAATTTTATAGTTGATCGTTGAGAAATAGTGAGCGAAAATTAAGATTAGCAAACTCGGGAATCAAACAGAGAAAACGAGAGACTCTCTCTCTCTCTCTTTTTCTGGTAACAAAGCATGATCTTTTGTAACGGGTACATTCCTATTAAGGCTCCGGGTGTTTGAACGGCTAATTTGGCATCCGATGAGTTAAATATGAATGGATTCCTAACGTTTACTTTTTCATAGATTATTATAATTTAATTATTTTTTAAAAAAATTATATTAATTTTAAAATAATTAAATTATAATTATTTATTTAAAAATAAATTATTAAAATAAAAAAATTATCATTTTTCTCTCTTTAATAAATAGAACACCTCAATTAAAAAAAAAAAGCTGCACAAATGGGTGGTCTATTGTGCAGCTGAAAATTTAATTTGGGCTTGTAGGGACAATTTTTCATCTTGGCTTCTTTTAAATTCTAAAAATTTATTTAATTATTAAAAAAATATTATTATTGTTAGATCAAGTAATAGTTATTTTTTAGTTGTTTTCTAACTATTTAATTTAAAATAATATTTAATTTATATATGTAATTTATGTGAGCTGATAAGTCTAGTTAAAAAGTACACGTCAATTTTAACGGAATAGTTAAATAGTATTTTAAAAATAACTATACATAATTATCTCATTAGAATAGCAACTAATGGGTATTAACCTTGAAAATTTGAGCTCAAAATAATAAGTAGTTTAAGATATTAAAATGTCTAAATTATAATACCGACCAATTTGTCAGATAATTCGAGATATCATAATGGACTTATTATGAGGGATTAGGGGGCGTCCTTCTCCCCTATTGAGAATGGTCATCCTTCTTCTCTTCTGAGCCGTCGGATGTAAAATTCGACGGCCCGTATATTTTGGATAGATAATATAACGTGGACCGTTCGATTTTAAATTTAATCGGATAGTCCACGTGCGTTTGCTCCAAAATACGTGGATCGTCGGATTCGTATCCGACGGTTCAGATGAGGAGAATGATCATGGGAGAACGACCCCCCCTGAATCCTATTATGAGGCCATCATATACGTGGGATCCTTGCCATTTGGTACGCTACATCAACATAAATAAGTAAACTATAAATTAAAAGTTTAGACAATTGACAAGTGGTGACATTCCTTTTATTAAGTCCACCAACATTGAAAGATAAATTTAATACTCAAAAATTAAAGAGACATAACATCAATTGATATAATAGTCATATTGCTTCAATTGTGAAAAAATTATTAAAATGAAAACTCAGTACACCATACGAAAAGAAGCCAAAATATAATATTTTTGTCTTTTGATCTTCATCTTCTTCCTCAATAAAAGCAAATATGATGCTTATATCCAAAAATTTCAAATGATCATAACTTTTAATCCATTCTTCTAAAAAATATAAATAAAGTGCTGATGGAAAGCTTATGACAATCTCTACACACCCATATAAAAATATATATATAAAATACTATGTGTAGGAAAAGATGATGTGATCAAAATTTAGGATTTTTAACTAGGGTTTAAAATATTTCTTAATTTATAAAATGTAAGCATTCGAATTTTTTTCAGAATGTAATTAACACTATGAAGTTACATCCTTGTAAATTTTCAAGCCTTAATATTGAGTTTAAAAAAGATTGCCATTTGAGGGTGATAAAATGCTTCAAAAATATTTTATTGCGGGGAAACAATCCATTCTAGCTTTGATACAAATGTTAATAGAATATAAACAATGAAAGAAATATTATATTTGATCGAGATGGCAGTAGTCGGCCGGCCCAAAATGGTAAGTGACCCAGAATCTATACCGGCCTATTTATCCATGAGGTAGTCAACGTTGTCATTGACCGAAAAAGTATCTCAAATAAGTTGGACGCAACCCAAAATAAATGAGACCTAAATCGAAATTGGCTCACGCACCCTTTACTATACTCAACGGTCGCATGTCCTAATTCTTTACGACTTCTAGAATGGCAATATTTTCTGTAACGAAAATCTCCCAAAATCAGAGTATATATCGGAAGGAAGGCTCTCAAATTAGTGCGCAACTCTCAGAGACAGCCTCAATGGTAATTACGGGAAAAAAAATGATCCCCTCAAAGGGCACGTATCCTGCCTCGCCACCTAAGGAAGATGACAAAGACCCATGGTTATAAAAAGGCATGAAAACTCACTTCATAAACACACTATCTTACATACTCAAACTATAAAAAGCTCCCCACCTCTCAAACATTTCAATTACTCTCCCCTCTCTTCTGCTACTAATTCCCTACGAACTCAATACTTAAAAAGACTACTCACCGCGAACACTTCACAACCAAAGCCACTATCCACAAGTGCATCTCCGATCCTCATTTCCAAACCTCTCACCAGCATTTATTTTTGCAACCTCTATTTTTACTTTATTACTCTTGGAAGGCCAATTATTAATTTAAATATCAGAAGATAAATCAGGGAGTGAGTCTCACCTTTTTTTTTTAATTTATTGTCGTTTATTGTGGGTGCATGATCTCAGGCGTGTAAGACGGCGACGAAAATAGGAAGAAGAGTTTAATCCGAATTTATTCAAAATTTGAATATAGAACACATCAATACTTAAAAGTTTAATCATAAAAATAGATAAAATAATCAAACTGAAATTGAATAATTGATTTTAAAATAAATATTAGGAAATACTGTTGATACCAAATATAGTCACAAATAGAAGATACTCACAATTGGCCTCTTGGTTTGCCGAGATATAGAAGACATTTGGAGAAATGTTTTTCTCAAATTTTTGTATATTTTTAATCAAAATCAAATGTCATACTTGTAGCAAATTATAATCATAGAGGCTATTAAAATAACCTTCCATGTCTTCCTAGTCAATAGATATGATTAAATAGATCAAACCATCAACTAAAATGGATAAAAACTTTCTACTTAGTAAAAAATAATTATTAATTATCTGAATATGATAACTTCTCTTTTAAAGAATAGAAAAAATTACCTTCAAAACTTACGATGATGTTAACCAAGAGAATCGGGTCAGATCAACCCACCATGCACGATCCATGTATTATCGGGTGTAAGAATAAATTTATTTTACTTACCAAAAATAAAAAATGTAAATTAAAATCATGCAGCCATGACAAATACTCGTTCAGAGTACACCGCGAAACTTCTACTGCTGTTTACGATCTGGGGGACGTTCTTTGCAGGTAAGCCCTCAAGAACTTCAACTGCTGCATCAATTAGTCCGCCACGATTCAGATGATTTTGAAGTCCGATTGAAACATTCATTTATTTGATCTTTTTGCCTTAAAGTTCACCAATTGGATCTTCTGTGTTGAGCCTTGAATAAGGCTTCCTATTATCGGGATCCATAGTTGTGGGTTTCTGATATATTGGCATGATTCTGATACATTTGTTTGTTGCAATCTGAGAAAAGGGGGAAAAATGGGGAGCGGCGACCACGGCCACGTAGATGGGGGTGATTTCAGGAACAAGGTTTGGAGCATGTCCGGAGGTCCGTACTTTCGGCCGAAACACTGGAAACGCAACACCGCCATCGCCATGTTCGGAGTGTTCCTTCTCTGCATTCCCATTGCCATGAAGTCAGCGAATCTCGAGGTGTTCTCCTCTCCCTTCTCTTCCATTGATTTTCGTTAATGTTACTTGGATTGGGAAATTAATTAAATATAATAAATTATTTAATTTGCGTCCTCTGATGATGTGCTATATATAAGAAAAAATTTATGACATTTAAACGTTTATGCGGATCGGTAGAATTATCTTATTATTTCATAATGTTTGAATTAAATATTATAGACATACTTCAATTTAAGCCTAAAGTTCTTTGCTCGAATAACTTGAATTGAAATCGGCTTCTGTTCGTTCACCCTTACGGACACAGAATTTATACGTAGAGTCCTTGTACTCTATAATTTTCTTGGATACGGCTTTTTAAATACCATTCATGGAGTGTTGGATGTTGGGTTATGGGTTACTCCCGTGTGGGCCCATACCCATTTGATGTGGCGGGTGGAGGTACATATCCTCATTGCATGAAGAAAGATCAAGTTGAGCTCGCTAGACGCTCGAACGAATATTCCATTATGGCCGCTGTTCTCTGTGTCTGCTAGGAGCGTGAGCAAATATTTCAGTATGTGCCCCGCTCGCTAGGAGCTCGAGCGGATATTCCAGTATGTGCCCCACTCGCTAGGCGCTTGAGCACGGGCCTGCTCCCGCCGTGTGCTTGAGAGGCGCTCGAGCGCGCGCCAATTATATAAAACGCGTGTTTGCGTTTTTTAGGTTATTGTGAATTAATGTGAGCGCCGTTCTAGAGAAGAAAAAGAGAGAGAATGAGAAGGAGAGGAATATTTGAACCTTCGTTCGGGCTGTCAAACAAGTTTTAGTCTTCGATAACCACACGTACGTGGTTCTTGATGCGGAGCAGAACATCTGCCGGATTTTATTTCTACCCTTACTCTTTATATTTCTTGTACGGGCTGTCTAAGGCTAGTTGATATTGATCATTGTGATTTGGGGTTTGTGTAACCGATTAACTAGTGCTAGTGAAAATTTCGGGCTCTGTGTCCCGTAGTTTTTTTCCATCGTTTTATAGGGAGTTTTTCACGTAAAAATTGTACCTTTATTGTGTGTGCTTGATTATTGTGTGTTTGCTATCATCTACGAAGTATTTTCTCGCGGTTTAAACAAGCCTTTATTTCTAACATTGGAAACCTCCGTTAACTCAAATTCATCCGAGCCATCCAACCTTATCCAGAAAAGTATCTAACATGTATCCACAACAAATGATTGTTTATTATATCTTTTATACGGTAGAAAAAATAGAAAAAACACCGATGAATTAATTATATAAATGATATTCTTTTCGTTAAAGATTAGGTTAATTAATGAAATAACTTCTCTAATAAAATATGGCAAGACCTTATAAGATCGTAACTTTTAATCACCTTAATAAATTAATAAATATATGTCACATCATATGCGATAACTATCACATTATATTATTATGGTATTTGTCTTAAATCCTTTGTCTGCATTACTTAAACATTTCGATTATTGACCTGACTGAAGGGCTCAGGAGGTCACGACGTGTAAGAAACTCAAAAGATATTTTTGTTTGTTTTCACATTTTACCCGTTGTAAATAATTTTGCATATAGATGATGTGCTTTTAGCATCCGGGTTTTTGAATTTACTTCTTTGACAAGTGAAACCTTCCACTTCCCAATTGTTTCGGAACAGACATGTTTTATTTGCACTGCATAAAGGAGACCAAGTGAGTTGTAGCCTTTAGATTTGAATTCATTTATATCTTACAGCTCATGAACTCCTTCCGAAATGATAAATCAAGGTATCAGATCTTCATAATCATCTTTCTAAAAGCATCGCTAAATTGATGCATTTACTGAATCTTTCCTTTAAATTTGATATGCTAAGACTCCCATCTTAAATTTGGAAGCTGCCCTAATTTTCATTTTGTTTCAGCAGCTTCATTTACATTGTGGAATCTTCTCCAATTTTATTATGTTCTGTGTAATCAACACCCATTTCAGAACGATGATTCACATTTACGAAGCATAGATATGTCATTCTGTCTTACTTACGTGGTGCAATTACCTAACCTGCCTTTCCTTTTCATGTGGTATCTTAGGATTATCTCACGTCAGTGCAGCATCCTTTCCATTTTTCAGGAGTCTTTTTTGTTGGGGTCACTCTCTTGTGACATTTGTGTCCGCGGACTTGTGGAGACAAATGGACGCGGACGTTTGGAGAAAT
>JAOVVI020008604.1:0-14098 GCA_028571085.2 Nepenthes alata
AATGAGCCTTATCATTTGATTAATATTGAAACCATACCTACACCTAATCAAGCAAATATTGGCGCATATTAGCATATGTTCAGAAGTTTGGGGCCTGCGTGTATCGCTTTAAAACTATTAAATATTATTTTAAAGATTATAATTTTTTTATTTTTTTAAAAAAAAATTTAGGTTTAGTTTTTTATATTATTTGAACCGTTAAATTTATATTTCATGAATATATAATACAATGCAATCAATACGCCGGAGGTGCAGCCTCTAAGTGAATTCGGGGGGCGACCATCGCCAGAGGCAATAGATACCGTCCGTCACCCAACCAGGCGTTTTTTATGGGAAATATTACTTTAATCATTTGATTTTAAATTTAATCGAACAGATGATATTAAATATCATGAGATAAAATTATGGCCGTCCAATTTTAAATTTAATCGAATAGCTAAGATTATAAATCATGTGATAAGATTGTGGCCGTCTGATTTTAATTTTAACCGAACAAATTATATTATATATCAAGTGATAAGATTGTGGTAGGCCAATTCGTCTAATCTAACGACTATAAAATTTATGTACAGTAACCCTAATTTTAAACGCCCAATTTTCACTCTTTCCCTTTGGAAGCTTTGCATTCTCCCCTCTCCTCTCCCGCTTTGATCTCTATTCACCGGTGTTTCGTTCCAAATCTTTGGTGTCCAACGCTCAAAACCGTCTACTCTATTTTCTGACAGTGTTCCAAATACCCGGCGAATGCATAGTAATCCCGTTTCTTTTTTATGTGCTTCTTTTCTTTTTCCTTCCTCACTGTTTCTCTCACCAACTAACATAATCCAATAGTTGACAACTACTCATCGGATAATTTTAAAGAATCATAATACCAATATAATTCACAACCTATTGATCGACATTTGATATAATTTATTTCAATACTCCAAAACTATATAGAAAATAAAATATACACAATTGTTGTTCGGACGTATAATAAATATAAAATATTGTCCAAAAACTAAAATACTACAATCAAAATAATCTAAACATCAACTTAGATCATCTGAAGCATCTGATCAATAAAAAAATACCGTATTAGATCCATTAACAATCATTTAAACGCTATCTGAATATAATATAATACAATAAATATTATTCAAAAATAACATTATAATCCATTTACATAGAAATCTAAAGTCTTCAAATTCACTAGATATTTCAATCCTAATCGACTGGTAAAAAGACTTGTACAATTTATCTGAAAATGGTTAATAAAACAGTATGGAGTAAATCAAAAATTCAATAAGATACTATATAACAATGATCATATACATATAATTGCATTAAAATATAATGGAGGGATCAATGCATTGGAATTCAATGATATGTTACAAAATTGTATATAACTATAAGTTCGGATTATGCAGTATTTTTCAGATTATCTTATCATATTTTTTATTATCTTAACCATCAAATTATAGATAATCAAAGATCGGGTTATATATATTTTTATACAATCAAAGGTCATATGTCCCTATTCAAGACTCAGAGATAGACCGTTTACATATAACTCTATCAACAGGGTTAAACGCCACTTCTTCTCCGCAAATGATAGGATCGAAAATCAATATACCATTATAATATAATAAGGTCAAGATATACTATTTGTCGAATGATACTTTGTCTAATTTCTTATTCTCGTGAAAATTCTACACTTTATTCTTAGTTTTTCTTATTTTTCTCACTCTTGAAAAAAATATTCATAATTCATGACATATGGTTGAATTTTCAGTTATATTTCATAATTTTACACTGATACTTTTTACAGAAATTTAAGCATATTATAATTGAAGACATGAAAAATCCTAAAAATTTTAAAATTCAATAATATGTAGAACTCTAGCAAGAAAAATGCAGAAGCAGTTTATATCTTAAATTTCAGACCTTATATTTCAATGTCTATACATCTTTTCAACTTTTATAAAATATATATTTGATAATTTAGAACCTATAAAAGTTACTGTACGAAATTAAAAAATAGAATTAAACAAAATTCAGTAAAGATGCAGCAAAAATCAATAACATAAACAAATTTTGTAATATCAGCTTTTACACTTCACATCTAAGAATTATTTTGTCAATTTTTAAAACATAAAACTTATTTTTTATAAGTCCAGAATCTAATACAGTATGAAGTATGGAATTCATTACATACAAGCTCGTTAAATCACAAATTAAGAACTTGCATGCAGCTAAAAAGCAATATTCAGGCTATGTGTATGAATAAGTAAATATCGACAAAAATCTTACACAATCTTACCACAAAATTATAGAAACTTCAATGCATACTTAATATATATGTGCTAGTTTCAAAACATTAATATAATTAAATAATGGAATAAGAATTACTCATGGAATGCAAAAAAGAAGAGTAATAAAGGAAGGAGAGCATAGATTGCGCTTACCGTTACTCTAATTTCACTAACTCTACCCTCGAATCACCAAATTTGGAGCTCCCTCAAGCTCTCCCTTCTCGTTGGTTCTCTCTCTCTCCTCAAAAGAACTACCGTAAAAATGACAAAAATTAACTCAAGGGGTTCTTATATAAATCGCCGCGCTCCAACTCGGTTTAGGTATACTTCTGGCATGGTGCCATTATTTTTTGGGCTCGAGTACGCAACAGGCTTGCTAAGATTCAAACCCAAATTAAGGCATGCATTAGGCTTATATTCATCCGATCTAATTTTAACTCTTTTAATTTAATTTTTCACATCATTTAATTTTACTTTTAATTATATTAACTTAATTATCAAAGACTCAAGCCTTACAGAAATGTAGCATTCTTACTTAGTAAGAAATATTATGACTAATACTAATTCAAAATTGTGTCCCACAAAGTACAACTATACAATCCCAATACAGATTTTTCATTTGTTATGCGATTAATGACTAAGTCAAATAATAAGCGGTAGTTGATGTTAATTTCCTAAAAATATGGGAAGAATATAAGATTAAGTTTAATTTATTGAGACACGGTAGATCTATTTGATTGGATCAGAAATTAATCATCTAATATTATTGATGGGTCCAGCAGACCCTAGGCTGGCCCAAAGCGCAGCTCGATGGGAGAGCAACGGCTGAGTAAGCGTTTGCTCGAGCACAAGTCCTAAGAAATACAGCATTAGCAGAAGGAAAGCTTAAATAACGACGGCTTTTCATATGATTTGTCAAGACAAAGGCCCAGGCAACGGTGTCAGTGGTCCAGATGGAGAGATCTGAAATCGTTTATTAAAGAGTGAGCGATTAAGGTTGCGTGCAATACGGTGCCCAAGATTGCCCCTTCCACACGGCCATCTACAGCCCTGACAGTATGCAGCCACAATAGCATATTTTGATAGGTGAGGAAATATCCGCAAAGTATCTACCCACGCAGTGCATCACTCCGAAAGGATAGACGCATCCCACTAACGTTTCCAAGAAAAGCCATGATTGCCATATTTTCCCTGAGGCACGCTCGAGGGGAGAGCCCAGTAAATCCACCGGAGTAATGAACGTCAACCATGAGGATCAAAGAAGATTACACCATCTCCAATTTAATAAATCCTTCTTCTCTGCGAGAAGGAGAACAAGAATTCCTAATCTCAAATATCTCTGATGTATCAAATTAGCGAAAATAGTATATAATCAAATATTTAATACACGTAAAGAATATTTATGCCTAAATATTACGAGTGATACAAGTATAAAAATAAAACATAATAATAATAAAAAAGATAAGGGAAGAAATGCACTATGAAAAAACTCGATACCCACGGTAATTAAAAAAAATCTTCCGGACTTCAACGGTAAGGGAAGAAATGCACTATAAAAATCAACTTACAGACCGGACGATAACGACGTGCTAACCTAGCCGACTTACTCCCGTATTGTGATCCCTACCAAGGAACTCATTGGATTTGCCCACGATAATAAAACTGGACACCATTCGACTTTCACGTCAATCTTCCCTCTCGTACTACTTGAATTGCTGAATTCACTGGATCCCAGTGTTCACACCACTAACATAGTCATGAAGATTACACAATAAGAAGAAATGTAAATAGGAGACCACAATGAGAAGAGAAAACTTTATTAATGGAAGACAAGTGTTGGTGTATAGTTTTCTAAACAATGGAGCATAAAGAAAATGGCTTTGTAAGAGAGAAAATCTCCTTAAAATTTTACAAGAAAAAATTAGGGTTTCAAAAATATAAGATATATATATATATATATAGAGCCAAAAAAGATTTTAAAAATAATGAGCCGTTAGACACAAAGACCCGTGCCGCTTGAACGCACGGCGAGCATGTGTTAGGTTTAGGAGAGTTCGACGCAAGTGCTCGAGTGCAAACGAGGCACACAGCGAGCGCTCGCTTCTGTTAAATGCACTAGCTGTGCACCTCAGGCGCTCACCAAGCGCATGCGGCATGGGATGCACCTAGATGGCGCCTCGAGCGCCTAGTGGGTGTCGATCCCGAGAGGGGCTGAAACAGAGAATAATGCGGCATGAACGCTGAGATGTGACGATAGCGATCCGCTAGCATGAGGCAGATGAAAGTCTTTCAAGTATTGGTGATATTGCAGATAATCGAACGCCCCCACGAAGTCACGGAATGTGCCAATTCACAAGGTGACAAACAACCACAATAACAATAATTCATAACCTATTGATCGACATTTGATGTAATTTATTTCGATGCTCTAAAACTATATAGAAAATAAAATAGACACAATTGCTATTCGGACGTATAACAAATATAAAGTATTGTCCAAAAACTAAAATACTACCATTAAAATAACCTAAACATTAATTTAGATCATCTGAAGCATCTGATCAACAAAAAAAATACAGTATTAGATCCATTAACCATCATTCGAACGCTATCCGAATATGATATAATACAATAAATATTATTCAAAAATAACATTATAATTCGTTTACATAGAAATCTAAACTCTTCATATTCACTAGATATTTCAATCCTAGTCGCCTGGTAAAGACTCGTACAATTCATCTGAAAGGATTAGTAAAACAGTAAGTAGTGAATTAAGAACTCAATAAGATACTATATCACAATGATCATATACATATAATTGTATTAAAACATAATGGAACGATCAATGTATTGGAATTCAATGATATGTCACAAAATTTCATATAAATATGTGTTCGAATTATGCAGTATTTTTCAGATTATTCTTCATAATCTTAACCATCAAATTATAAATAATAAAAGATCAAATTATATATACTTTTACACAATCGAAGGCCATAAGTCCCTATGCAAGACTCAGAGATGAGTCGTCTCTGATTTATATCTAATTTATAAATCCTGTAAAAATTCTACAGTTTATTCTTAGTTCTTATTTTTCTCACTCTTAAAAAAATATTCATAGTTCATGACATATGCTAAAGTTTTCAGTTATATTTCATAATTTTACGCTTATACTTTTCACATAAATTTAAGCATTGAAGGCAAAAAAAATCCTAAATATTTTAGACTTCAGTAATATGTAAAATTTTAGCAAAAAAAAAAAAAGAACATTTTGTATATTAAATTTCAGACCTTATATGCCAATGCATATACATTTTTTCAACTTTCATAAAACATATATTTGATAATTTAGAATTTATATAAGTTACAGTACAAAATTAAAACATGGATTTCAGCAAAATTCAGTAAAGACGTAGCAAAAATCAATAACAAGAACAAATTTTACAATATCAGCTTTTACACCTATCATGTAGGGCTTATTTTGTCAATTTTTAAAACATGAGACATATTTTTATAAGTCCAAAATCTAATATAGTACGAAGTATGAAATTCATTACATGCAAGCTCATTAAATTATGAATTCAAAACATGCAAGCAATTGAAAGCAATATTCATGATATGTCTATGAATATGTAAATATGGAGAGAAATTTTACACAACCTTACTACAAAATTATGAAAACTTTACATTCATACTTAATATATATGTGCTACATTTGAATTATTAATATAATTGATAATGAAATAAGAATTACTTATGGGATGTGAAAAATAAGAGCAATAAAGGAAGGAGAGTATAGATTGCGCTTACCTTTACTCTAATTTCACTAACTCTACCCTTGAATCACCAAATTTGGAGCTCCCTCAAGCTCTCTCTTCTCATCGGCTCTTTTTCTCTCCTCTAAAGAACAACTGTAAAAATGAGAAAAATTAACTCAAGGGGTCCCTTATATAAAGCCTTGCGCCCAAATTCGGTTTAGGTATGCTTCAGGCATGGTGCCATTATTCTTTGGGCTTGAGCACGCGTCAGGCTTGCTAAGATTCAAACCCAAATTAAGGCACGCATTAAGCTCATATTCATCCGATCTAATTTTAACTCTTTTAATTTAATTTTACACATTTTTTTATTTTACTTTTAATTATATTAACTTAATTATCTAAGATTAGTATTAATCAAAGACTCAAGCCTTACAGAAATGTAGCATTCTTAGTTAGTAAGAAATATTACGAGTAGTACTAATTCAAAATTGTGTCCCACTAGGTACAACTATACAATCCCAATATAAATTTTTTATTTGTTATGTGATTAATCACTAAGTCAAATAATTAGTGGTATTTGATGTTAATTTCCTAAAAAATATGGGAAGAATATAAGATTAAGTTTAATTTATGGAGACACGGTAGATCAATTTAAATTGGGAAAAAGCAGTTTGGTTTGATTCTAAAATAAAAAGTAAAGGTGATTACCGAAAATTACCATTTTTAAAATTTTAACTATTATGTGATTTTTATTTTTTTTTCAGTTTTTTTTTGTTATTATTTTTGGGAGAATAAATTAACTATGAAAAACAAGTGAGATAAAATAAAATTGAAGATTTCTATAATTTTTAATATTTTCAATTTTCAAGGTTTTCTATCCTTGTAACCTAACATATCATATTTATTTTTATATTTTAATGTGGGTACGTTTTGGTTTTAAAAAATGTGATAAAAAAAAGAAAAAATAAATAATATAAAATAAAGTTTTTTTTATAAAAATTTATATTGAAAAGAATAAATTTTTAAGAGAAATAACGTTTATTGTTTGATTATCCAAAAATTGTCAAAAAAATATATATATATAACTTTTAATATGTTAATAAGCTCATTTTAATTAATATTTTATATATTTATTTAAATAGTTTTAATTATAAATTATAATGAAATGATATATTATAGGATGTTAGAGAAGATAAATGAACAGAGAAGAGGAAAAGAAAGGAAAAGAGCAGAGGAGATGAGAGACTTTAGAGGAGACTTTGGATGACCAATTGAAAGATGTATGGTTTAGAAGAGACCGCCAATTTTGATAAAAATTTAAACAAAATACTCAAATTATTTTTTTCTTTTAGTTTTCTTTTAATTTATAAATAAAAAAAATTTACATATATTTTTTACACTATTTTTTTCTAATGTTTTTTATTTAATCCAAACATCAAAAAAATATTTTCTTTTAACTGTTTTTTACATTTTCTTTGAACCAAACATACCCTTAATTTTTCTTATTGTTAATCAATTTTGCCCTTTACAAAATGATAACATATACAGCATTAGTCATATTTACTTGACCCCTCCTTCCACACCTTGCTCGCAATTTTCAGATTAGGGAAGGTTCATCTTTTAAAAAAAAATAGAATATTTTTTTAAATTTAAATCATTGATATTTAAATAAAATATTATACTTTAATTAATTTTTAAAATATAAAAAATTTGTTAAATTTATTTATTAAATTACAACCATCAATTTTTAAATGGATGATTGAAATATAAAAAAAAATAACCTCCATATCTTAAAAAAAATAGCCACCTCCAACGCCGCAGTTCTTTGGCTTAGACCCTACTTTACTAATTAATATTAAACTTTCATTGGCATTTTAGATAAGAAGATAATTAAACCCTCATTGAATAACACAATTAAATATGCTAAAATCATAGGTAAAGATTTCGACTGTTTTATGAAAAAAAATTCCACCCACATTAAATATTAAAAGATAAAAAAAATATTTTATAATTAAGAAATCAACCCTTAACACCAAAATCTTGAAATAGTATTGGTTCTACCCCCTTTGTCGATAAGGTTAAGTGCCATTAGTTAGAAAAGGTTTTGATCAAGGAACTTGATTTCCTTTCCTTCTCCTATTTCTCTCTTCTCCTCTATATTATCATTTTTTGATTTAACAAATCAACTTTAAAAAATAAGTAGAAAAAATAGAGTTTGAAAGTAGGTTTGAATATATAAATATTGATGTGATTAAACAAATTGACATGATTTAATATAATTTATAATTATATTAACGTAACCTACTGATATGTTACATAATTTAAAAATAATTGACCTATTTAATATATAATTAATTAAAATTTTGTATAGATGTAAATTTATATGAATATGTGCATATAAGAGAAATGAATTATTCAATGCTGAATAGAGGGAAGCCCTTAACCCCATTTTTATTTCCCAATTGTTGATGAGCTCTATCTTTTTTGTAAGGTTTATTTCATTAAATGAGAATGAATATTAATATTGACTAAAATCATAAAAAAAAGAAAGTATGTAATTTCTCTGTCATTAGATAAATTAAATGAATCTAACAACAAATAAAAAAGATTTAAAATCACATGTCAAAAGATTTCGAATCCATTGACATCTGGGTGGCTATATTGCCGAGTTAACTTGCCATGGAGCCACCTAAATGCCAAGCTACCGATAAGTCAAGCCTCTCAATCAAAATAATATTCAGTAAATAAGAAAAGTCATACTTAATTGTCCTATCAAATCACTTTGTTGATATTTTAGATCAAAACAATATAATAAATATAATTATTTATTTATAGTCAAGTGAGCTAGTCTTTATAGAGGTATAACATCACTCACTTTAAAAATATGAAATTTGAGACAATATGCAGATGACATATTATTCGAAAAGCCCAATTAAAATAATGTTCATAAATATTTAGAAAGAAAAAATTATAATATTCAATACGCGGGAGGTGCAGCCTTTAATTGGATTTGGGGGGCGACCATCGCCAGATGCAACAGATGTTGTTGGTCGCCCAATCAGGCATTTTTGACGTGAGATATAACTTTAATCGTCCGATTTTAAATTTTATCGGAGGGATGAGATTAAAAGTCTGAAAAAAAGATTGTGGCCATCAAATTTTTAATTTAATTGAACGGATAAGATTATATATCATGTGATAAGATCATGGCTGTCCGATTTTTATTTTAATCGAATGGTTAAGATTATATATCATGTGATAAGATCATGGCCGTCCAATTCGTTTAATCCGACGGCTGTTAAATTTATATACTGTAACCCTAATTTTAAACGCCTAATTCTTGCTCTTTCCTTCCATAAGCTCTGTATTCTCCTCATTTTTCTCCAGCTTTGATCTCTGCTTTCCAGTGTTCTGCTCCAAATCTTTGGCGGCCAGCACTCGAATCCGTCATTTCTATCTCTGGTGGTGCTCGAAATATCTAGCAAATATGCAGTAATCCCTTTTGCTTTTGATGCGCTGCTCTTCTTTTTACTTCCTCTCTATTTCTCTCGTCAACTAACAGTAATCCAATAACTGACAACTACTCATCCGATAATTTCAAAGAATCATAAGACCACGATAACACCAATTCATAACCTACTGATCAGCATTTGATATAATTTATTTCAATACTCTAAAACTATCTAGAAAATTAAACATACGCAATTGCTCTTCGGACGTATAATAAATATAAAATATTGTCCAAAATCTAAAATATTACCATCAAAATAATCTAAACAACTACCTAGATCATCCGAAGCATCTAATCAATAAAAAAACAGTATTAGATCCATTAACAATCATTTAAACGCTATCTGAATATAATATAATACAATAAATATTATTCGAAAATAGCACTATAATCCATTTACATAGCAATCTAAAGTTTTCATATTCACTAGATCTTTCAATCCTAATCGCTTGTCAAGGACTCATACAATTCATCTAAAGGGATTAGTCAAACAGTAAGGAGTGAGCCAAGAATTCAATAAAATACTATATAACATCGATCATATATGTATAATTGTATTAAAACATAGCGGAGAGATCAATGCATTGGAATTCAACGACATGTCACAAAATTTTATATAAAAATATGTTCGGATTATGCAGTATTTTTCATGTTATCTTATCATATTTCTTAATTATCTTAACCATCAAATTATAGATAATCAACGATCGAGTTATACATATTTTCAAACAATTAAATGCCATAAGTTTCTATTCAAGGCTCAGAAATGGGCTGTCTACGTACAACTTTTATGCTTCACATGCAAGGCTTATTTTGTCAATTTTTAAAACATGAATCTTGCTTTTACAAGTCCAAAATCTAATATAGTATGAAGTACAAAATTTATTACATGCAAGTTTATTAAATCATGAATTGAAAACATGCATGTAGTTGAAAAGCAATATTCAGGATATGTGTATGAATATGTAAATATGGATAGTAATTTTACACAATCTTATTAAAAACTTATGAAAACTTCACATACATAATATATATGTGCTAACTTCAAAATATTAATATAATTGAATAATGGAATAAGAATTACTCATGGGATGTAGAAAAAAAGAGCAATAAAGGAAGGAGAGTATAGATGGCGCTTACCTTTACTCTAATTTCACTAACTCTACCCTTGAATCACCAAGTTTGGAGCTCCCTCAAGCTCTCTCCTCTCATCGACCCTCTCTCTCTTCTGTAAAGAACAACAGTAAAAATGACAAAAATTAATTCAAGGGGTCCCTTATATAAAGCCTCGCGCTCAAACTCGGTTTAGGTATGCTCCAGGCATGGTGCCATTATTTTTTGGACTCGAGCACACATCAAACCTGCTAAGATTTAAACCCAGATTCAGGCACCCATTAATCACATATTCATCCAATCTAATTTTAACTCTTTTAATTTAATTTTTTACATCATTTGATTTTACTTTTAATTATATTAACTCAATTATCTAAAATTAGTATTAATCAAAGACTCAATCCGTATAGAAATATAACATTCTTACTTAGTAAGAAATATTACGACTAATACTAATTTAAAATTGTGTCCCACTAAGTACAACTATACAATCCCAATGCAGATTTTTTATTTGTTATACAATTAATGACTAAGTCAAATAATAACCGGTATTTGATGTTAATTTAGCTAAAAAAATGAGAAGAATATAAGATTAAGTTGAATTTATAGAGACACGGTAGATCTATTTGATTGAATAAGAAATTAATCATCTAATATTATTGATGGGTCCAGCAGACCCTAGGCTAGCCCAGAGCACAGCCCGATGGGAGAGTAATGGCTGGGTAAGCGCTTGCTCGGCTGGGTAGGCCCTTGCTCGAGCACAAGTCCTCAGAAATACAGAATCAATAGAAGGAAAGCATAAATAACGACGGCTTGTCACGTGTTTTGTCAAGACAAAGGCCCAGGCAACGGTGTGGGTGGTCCAGATGGAGAGACCCAAAATCATTTTTTGAAGAGTTGGCGATTAGGGTTGCATGCAATACGGCGCTCATAATTGAACATTCCACATGGCCGTCTACAGCTGTGATAGTATGCAGCCATGATAGCATGTTTTGATAGGTGAGAAAATATTCACAAAGTATCTACCCACGCAGCATATCACTCCTAAAGGTAAACGCATCCCACTAATGTTTCCAACAAAAGCCACGATTGTCATACTTACCCTGAGACACACTCGAGGGGAGAGCTCAGTAAATCCTTCGGAGTAATGAACGTCAACCATGAGGATCAAAGAAGATTACACCGGCTCCAATTCAATAAATCTTTCTTCTTCTCTACAAGAAGGAGAACAAGAATTCTTACTCCCAAATATCTCTAATGTATCAAATTGCTTTCCCACAAATTACTTTACTTTTGAGTGCACCACTTTTCAAACCATTCAACCTATGAGTGCTCGCTATTTCCAAAGTCGCTCCCCCGTTCAGCACATCTCTTAGAGTTTAGTCATCCATGGCACACTCTATCTACCTCCTGTGTGTATCCACACCTTTCATTTACATCCTCAAGTCTTTCTACTCTATTGAGAAAGATTTCTGACATAAATATTGAAAAATATATCGATAAGTGAGTCTCATTATTTTCTGATATCTCGTTTGTCTGTTGTGGTGTGTAAGATTTATGTTACCAGGGACGAAGATCCGACCCACTCTAATTCGATCCGCATAAAAATATTGAATGGTTTTCTAATTCATATAACAATTTAGTTTTAAGGAAACATACGTTATAATAACTATAAGTATATCATAAAAATTATGATTAGTAGTCGCACTAAAACGACGAAAATACCAGTTAAATGTATAATTTTTGACATTATAAGCTAATATATTGAGAAAATTACCTGTTATTCAACATAACTATGGCTATTATCTTGCCAATATCCTCTATCTTTTAGCATATATGCTAATTTTGTAGATGATCATGACTCATATGCATCATATGATGACATTTCTCCAAATTCTCTTTAAGAGAGTTGATTAATTTATCCTTTATTAAAACTCCCTTAGATTCACTATCTAATAAAGAATATATGTGCATATAATTTCTTACTTAAATTACTTTTTCGACATTAGCCTGTTGTTTATCGTATAACCCACTACAACAATAATATCCATTCTTCGTTGCATTTACCATGTTTCTACAAATTCTTTCTAATTTTCTTCAACATTTATCTAAATTAATAAACCAAGTAAAAATACATAATAATTATGAATATAAAATTAAAAAAAATAAGTATTATGAGTCAAACTCTCAAAAAATTATAACATTTTAGTAAAATTTATTAACACAATAATTGATGACAAAAGGCTCCTTAACAAAAGAAAATCAAGTAAGAGAAGCTATCATCATTATTATGGAGTTTGGGGTCTATACCTTTTAAAAGAGGGATGATTCAATCCCTATTAATTGTAACTATTCGATCAAAATTAAATAGTAAATTTTTAAATAAATAATTAAAAATAGTATGGTTATTTAATTAATATTAGACGATTATAATTAAAAAAATTAAATTAATCTTATTTTTTAAAGGGGTAGAGTTCTAATGGCCTAACTTATATGAAGATGGATCAATTTAGCGTGAGACAAGATTGAAAAAAATGATAATGGATGGACGGGTAGGAAATCAATTTAAATAGGGAAAAAGCAGTTAGGTTTGATTCTAAAATAAAAAGTAAAGGTGATTACCAAAAATGACCATTTTAAAAAGTTTAACTATTATGTCATTTTTATATTTTTTTTTTAGCTTTTTATTTTTATTTTTGGGAGAATAGAATGACTATGAAAAACAAGTGAGATAAAATAAAATTGAAGATTTCTATAATTTTTAATATTTTCAATTTTCAAGGTTTGTGGGTATGTTTTGGTTTTGAAAAAATGAGGAAAAAAAAGAAAAATAATAAGAAAAAATAAATAAAATAAAAATAAAGTATTTCTTTCCATTTTTTTAGATATTATAAAAATTTATATTGAAAAGAATATGTTCTTTAAGAGAAATATCTTTTATTGTTTGATTATCCAAAAATTGTCAAAAAGAAAAAAATATATAATTTTTAATATGTTAATAAGCTCATTTTAATTACTATTTTATATATTTATTTAAATCATTTTAATTTTAACTCGTAATTACATGATCTATTATAGGATGTTAGAGAAAATAAGGGAGCGAAGAAGAAAGGAAGGTAGCAGAGGAGATGGGAGACTTTAGAGGAGACTTTGGATGACCGTTTGAAATATATGTGGTTTAGAAGAGATCGGCCAATTTTGATAAAAAAATTAAATAAGAGACTTGATTCTTTTCTTCCCTCTTAATTTTCTTTTTATTTTTTAATAAAAATAATTTTTACATATATTTTTCACACTATTTTTTTCTAGTGTTTTTTATTCAATCCAAACATTAGAAAATATTTTCTTTAACTGTTTTTTAACATTTTCTTTGAACCAAACATACCCTTAATTTTTCTTGTTCTTAATAAGTTTTATCC
>JAOVVI020008605.1:0-14096 GCA_028571085.2 Nepenthes alata
TCTCATGAGTTCCATCAAAAATTTTATCGAATATAATTAAAGCATATAAATATTATAAATAAAATATAATTAAAAAAATAATTCTAATTAAATTTATGGGCGGAAACGATTAAAAAAAATCATCGGGCTCGAATTTCGATTTATTTGAAAACATAAAATTTAATATAAAGTAGTTTTTTTAAAGAAAAAAATTAACTCATGAGATCATATTTGGTGTAAATAATAATATTGATGTAAATATAATTGTTTTAAATAAACTTTTTTATATTTTTTTTCAAATTTTTTATATTTTTAATTTTTTTAATATAAGCATTTAAATACGAATACTTTAAAACTATATTATAATGTCTAAATGCAAAAACTGCCCGATTTAATTATGGAAGGATATGGCCATACAATTTTGGCATAAGTAATTGGGCTTAGGTCAATCCAAACCGATTTAGCTGTTATAATTTTTTTATTAAAATCCTATCAAGTTAAATCCAAATTTAATTTTGATTCGATTTAATTTAGATTATAAAAAATATGGAATAGTAAAGGTTAATATTATAGTTCACCATCCAATATTTATTTAATAGTAATATTTTATCAGTCTATTATTTTTAAATAAACTGTTATAGATAATGGATTGTTGGACAAAATATAATACAACAACATTTTAACTCAAATTTATTTAATTTTTAACCAGATATGTCATTAAAAATATAATTAATTAGCTATTAATTATAAATAAATTTAGACTAAATTTATATTGAAGCCGGTTAGATCAAAATCATAAAATCATTTAAATGGTATTTTAATAATTTTTTTATTGATAGTTCAGAATTATTTTCTATATCTTAAGCTAATAGTTAGGATTGTGATAATTTTATTAAATGTTTAAACGTAATTAAAATTTAAATAAGTAAATAAACTAATTTGAGCCATATTCATCAATATTTTAAATTTCTTGTTTACTCAATTAATGAGGGGGTATATCTTTAGAGGTGGCAATCCCTCCTTAAGTTGTCACACTTGAATCTTAACACTACTTTGGTGGAGGGTCTTGGTTTTTAGTGCCCTAGATGCACCATTTAATATTTATCTTGTTACCATATATATGTTCTAATCAGCATTTATTTAACCTAACTAATAAATAAAATATTAAGAGAATTAATTAAAAAAATCTAGTTCATTTTTTGACCACTTTTCTTTAATTACTTTCATACCATTACCTATTATTTTATTTAATAATGTCTTCATTGGCTTATAGCTCTGTCACATTATTTTCTAAGTGTTTTTGAGAGAGATAAAAATAAAAAAGTATGACTTGAGAAAAAAAGAGAATAGCAACCATCTTAGTTTTTTTCTGTGTTTTGAACTGATCATTTGGTGGTGATTTTGATATTCATTTGGAAAATGGTAATGATAACAGTTTATATTTATTGATTCAATAAAATCTCTATTGTTATTAGACACTCTAATCCCTATATTTACTTTTTAATTAAAACTCACAATATTCTTCTCATCTTTTATTGATTTCAATTATACAATAATATTACAAGTATAAGAAATAATAACTTCTTTTGAATATCATGTAGTAAGATATTGAGAGATATTATGTTAAGAGGTATTGGGTCTGACATGTAAATTTAGACGGAGTATTATCTCTTCCAGTAAGGTATAAATCATGAGTTATATTTGTAATGATTAATTAATTTAAGTTAATAATAATATCGAGATCAAATGATATTTTAGGTTAAAATTAATTATCTAATCGGATTATATCAAATCAAGTGACAGTAATTAATGTTTGACACATGCACGTATGTATTTTGAATAGTAAGATCACGCATGAAGGATATCGTTAGGGTGCTCATGTGCATTTTAAATAGATTAGTTATATTCAATGAACACATGTACGTATTTAAAGTAGAATATAAAAATATGATACACGCTTAATAGATACTTGTACGCCATACAGTTTATACCTTAACGCTTGATGCATACTTTGTTGGCACATATGAGCTAGTTTTTTATATAAAACTTTATTAATCAATTTTTAGTTATTTTTGTATAGTTTTAGAGAGAAAGAGAAGAGAAAAAAAGAGATAGAAAAGGTAGGAGAATAAAGAAAAAAGTAAAATTTAAAAGATTTTTGAATAATTTTAAATATAGAGTAAGTGCATTCAAACTATTTTTCTTTAATTGTTGATTTTTTTTTTGTACTTCTTTGAGTATATATCATTTTAAATACACATACATACTCTAATTTTATATATATAATGTTTATATCTTACATGTATATATATTTATTCTTATTTTATATAATTTTATAAAATACATATTTTTAATTCATATGCATTGTGTTTTTCAACAACAATATCTATGGTGCCTTTACATTATATTTAAAAACTCTTATATGTTTCTAAATTTCAGATATATATTCTTCATATTTTGAAATTTATAAAAATGTGCATGTTTTATAACCAATATGAGGCAATCAAAATTATATTAACTATACTATTTTTTCTGTAATTTCAATAATAAATATTCTAACATATTTATAAAGTGTATACTACTATTCTTACATATTTTTAAAATGCTTACAAAAATTCCTGCATTTTTATATATTGTTATATTTTATAAATATGAAAAAAAAATTCTATATAAATTGATGATAAGAATATTTTTTCAGTATAAGAAAATATAAAGAATATGTTTGTATATAAGTAAAAACTTTAATTCGATTATATATAGATCATTGCAGATAACTAATCGAATATATTATAACATATTCAAATATATTATTAGTGAAATGCAAACACTTCATTTGTGAATTAAAAGTAGCATCCAATTTTGTCTACAAGATTATACGTGTAATTGTCTACTAGAAATCTCAAATAGTAGTATATAAATTTTAATTATGTAAAAATAATAATAATCCAAGTTTTAATATTCGCCTTTTTGTTGGTGAAACCATTATTAATCATTAATCCTCTAAATTTCTGGCATAATTTAATCATTTTTTAGATGTATGATTTAAAGAAGAAAATTTGATCATCCATTTCAAATTATGCATAATAAAATTATGAAACATGCTATTGATTTTTCTGGACATTCGATGATATCATATTGTGTCACGTGTTTGATACATTATGTTTATTTATAAAAAATATACACTTTATTGAGTAATTAATTTATTCTTAATTTAATTTTTTTCTAATCTTTTAGATTAGATGGGTCAGGGTATTACCTGCAGGTAGTTCAGATTAAGAAAAAACTGTTCAAGAATTAAAATTAAGATGTTAAAATCCGGTTGATGTAATACTTTATTTAGAACAATAATCTTAGGGTGGTTATTTTGTTACAATTTATTAGTATTGTAATATTAATGTATGGTAACATATGTGTTAGTGATCGAGTTTGATTTTGGATTTTGTTTAGCAATGCAGTTAAGTTATGATTTTAATCATTCTAATTTATATACGGATACACATTTCTATGTACGTCTGAGGTCGTGTTTTGTTGGTATTTAAGAGTCGAAAAAGATAGAGATGATCATTTTTTTATATCGTGGTTATTTATTTTTAGATGAATGATTTTAATTTAAATAATTTTTTAAAAAATTAAAAATTAATTATTTTAAATAATTAGATAATAATTAATTATTTAAAAATAAATAATTAAAATTATGAGAATAATTCCACCCAATCTACTTATCATCGACTTATATGTAGTTATTTGAAACGAATTTCAGTGATTTCCATGGCCTAAAACCCTGTACAAATAAATCAGAGGCCATTTACCATCAACCACGGCAAACGGTTAACCAAAAAGGACGCTTGTCATTCGAAGCCGGCGAGCAAAAGGGGAAAAAATGGGTTCGATAGAAGCTTCCGTGGGTACACCTATCGGCGCAACATCAGCGCCTGATGGAGTCGACAGGAACTACCAGTCTGCTGGAGAAACCAAATCGGGATCGGCGACGGCGAACGGTAATGCCGTGTCGGCATCGGTGAACACGACGGAAAATGACGCACCGAAGAGGAGAAGGACAAGCGTGCTTCCTTTAGAGGTTGGGACTCGAGTGATGTGCCGTTGGAGGGACGGGAAATTTCATCCCGTTAAGGTCATCGAACGGCGCAAAATCCACTCCGTCGGGTCTAACGATTACGAGTACTATGTTCATTACACGGAATGTAAGAATCTAGCCTCTCCCTCTCTTTCTCGATCTATTGCTTGTGGTCGTATTTTCTAATGGGTTAGCGTGTGTTCAATGGCAGTGTTGGTTATTCTTGATGTTCTCTGATTGTTATAGATTGATGATCAGCGTGGAGTAGGTTCGAGGGGATTTTCCCCGTTCAATTGTTTTATTTGATCATTTTGCAGCTGAATGCAAGTGGACTCTGAATTGATGCGTATGCATCAGGAATCTTGATCTGAATGTTTTGAGTACGAATGCATGATCATCTATGGAACTTTCGAGCTGTCATTTTTGTTAGTCCACCAATGTCTTGCTCGCGGCCCTGCACTCTTACTTCCCTCAGGTGCTGCAGTGAATACCCTGTTTTAAGCTTGTAGGAACCGTCATTATAGTTTGCCAATCGTATGCCTATGCATAAAGGAAACTTCTAGATTGAAGAGTATAACACAGATTGAAAAACATCTGCATTTGTGAAAATTTTGCTTATGGAAGAACAACATAGGTGACAAAGCATAATTTGGTCTGTGCACGAGTTGTTAATTGTAGGGTAGTGTAAATGCAAACAATTTAAAGAAAAGTTAAAATATAGGATGGTTAGAAAATGGTTAAGGCTTGCACTGGACAATTGAGATGCGGTGGGATAGGGCTGCTGATATAGTTATTGCTGCATAGTGGAGCTGTTTGTGCCTTGAGGTGCCTCAAATGTGTGCATAATGTGCTAGGCTTGGTTTATTCATTTTGTAGTTTGGGCATGCATTACAGTGTTTCTGTATAGGTAAGTCGGGTTGTCGACTTGATTATCCTTTCTTTTAGGTTTGTCCATGGATAAATGTGGTCACTGGTGCTTGCATATGTGGTCAGCGTTCTCTTCTGTGCCAAATTCAACAAGCAGTTGGTGCCATTTTACATTTTGTGCACAAGCTTTTATCATGGAAAAGAAACAATTACAGAGCTAAGTATGAGTGTGTGTTTGGTTGGTCTTGAAGCCTCAGGTGAGTAATCTTGGTAATCAAAAATCCCTTTATTGATATTTGAAAATGCTATGAAGTGGGCTTAGGACATCCAATTTATACAAAAAATTGATTATGATTTACACAAGATTGAAGAAGTCAATTGATGGAGAGTTTAATTTGCTAGTCAAATGACTTCAGGTACTAGTAGTCAATTATTGTTTACTTACATGCCTCTACTATACAAGGAAGAGAATTATATATATACTGCTGTAATGATTCTCAGCCACTCAAATATAGATTGCTTTCAGCCACTCAACTGAAACTAATTCATCTAACAACAAGTAATAACAATAACTTCTTTCACTAACAATAGATTGGGCTTAACAGAAGTACATAACTGAATATACAGAGAAAACGGATGTTGTTCCAATAGTTGAATCAGCATTCTTAAAGTAAATCAGTATGCCACTACCTACCACTAGTAATGCTTCAACAGAGAGCAGCTGCATTCAGCTCCATAGATCAGTTATGCTCCCTGCGAATCAGATTCATAGATTACTCATTGGGATCACTTCATAACTTTCAATATATGATGTCCATCTGCCCTTAGAATTACTTAAGTCCTGATATCAAGATGTCTGTGTTGAATTCTGATGTGCAGGGGTGAAATTAATGCTGAGTAGTCACAGTGACAAGTTTCTGATAGAGTGCCTCAGCAAATGAATAATTTCAGTAGATTTCTTTTCTTTTAGTTTAGGTTTTTGATAGTACAAATATTTGAGTGGGATCAAAGATAGAGTATTATTTTATTTTTCATTTCAGAGTGGTTGGATTGCTTGATTTGGCTTTTATTTTTGTTTTTGTTTTTCTGCTTGTTGTTTTAATTTTATATTTAACAGCCCCTTGGTATCTTTATAATACATGCTTCTTATTTTTTTCTAAAAACAAATTCTATCTGTTCACCATTAATGGTGATGCATAACTGGTTATCTTAGGAAGCTTGTGGTAATGCAGTTTTTGGTCCTTTTTTACAGTCAACAGGAGGCTTGATGAGTGGGTTAAGCTTGATCAACTTGATCTTGATTCTGTAGAGACTGTAGTTGATGAAAAAGTGGAAGATAAGGTAATAGGCCAGTTAATTATGTAGTCACATTATTGTTTTTTTCCTTATTCTCTTGTTTCTGGTAGGTTCCTCAGTCATGAACATTCATCTTTTCTGGCTTGTTCAAAGCACAAGATCTTTTTCTCTTGAGGTGGGAAGGCGGGCAAACATATTTTTCTGCACTGTAATCAACCTTATGCATTGTTTGCTTTTTCTTGATCCCCTTTTTTTCGTTGGGGTAGCATTTGCTCTATTTGTTTAATGTTCCACAATATATTCTGACGCTGGATGTTGACAGGTCACAAGCCTGAAGATGACTCGCCACCAGAAGCGTAAGATTGATGAGATACATGCGGAAGTATGTAAGGTCACTTTCGTTACCTGCTGTATGTTTGTTGATGTGCATACCAATCACATATACTTCAATGTTCATTACCTAGGGCCACAAGGAGCTGGATGCTGCAAGCTTGCGTGAGCATGAAGAATTCACAAAAGTGAAAAATGTAGCAACAATTGAACTTGGGAGATATGAGATTGAGACTTGGTATTTCTCTCCGTTTCCTCCGGAATACAATGACTGTCTGAAGCTATACTTTTGTGAATTTTGCCTCAACTTCATGAAACGGAAAGAACAATTACGGAGGCATATGGTGAGTTTGTGTTACTCATTCTTGTTCTTATTGCTTGGGTGAGAGCATAGTGTGGCAAACCATGTTAATGAAATGTCGAAGATTAGCTATGAATGGTTTGTTGTGCTCTCTGTTTATGTTTTTTTGTTCCCTAATTCTCACAAAGTTCTAATTGAGTTGGTCTTACTTTACCTCAAGGATTTACACTGAGGAATATTCATTTTTCCAGATGATTTTTGGAATAAGTTTTGATACTTATGTTTTTTTGTCTGAACATGCCGCAATTTTCTTTCCTTGACATTTTTTTCTGTTTTTTGGTTGGAGGGTCTTGTACTATGAAAATTTTATGGATGAGGATTTGATAGTGTATGATGTGTTGTTGGATATTTATTTTTTTGCATCTATTCTTCTATCTAACGCTATTCAGTTGTTACATGAAGTTTGTTTCCTGAATGTAGAGAAAATGTGATCTCAAACATCCTCCAGGTGATGAGATTTACAGGAGTGGTACACTTTCAATGTTTGAGGTGTGATTTGTTTCTCCCTATCTTTGGTGCTTTCTCTCCTCTCTCTTCAAGCACATAAACAAAAAAACATTGTTGGAAACACATGTCAATATGCTTGCATTCTCAAATGCCACAATGTAGATATCTTCTTTTTCTTCTGTTTTAGTATGCTTTTCCACTCTTTAATTTGTTGGGAAAAGAGTATTAGAAAGAAATATAAAGAAACTGGTTAATCTTCCTAAGTTTGAGTTGTTAGAGGTCTTATACATATGCATATTTCTCTTACCTCATTCCTCTATATGCACTTTTATATTCCAGTTCTTTGCCTCATTCATTCTTGTCTCTGTGTATATCATGACTCAAATGTTAGGGATGCTTAAAGTCACCTCACCAACTGGCATTACCCTATCTTTAGCCTTTGAATAATTTTTGTTGTTTTATATGTTGATCCCCAAATAGCTCATCAAGCTTATTGACCTGTAATATTTGAAACAGGTTGATGGAAAAAAGAACAAGGTTTATGGACAGAATCTTTGTTACCTGGCAAAATTATTTCTGGATCACAAGACTCTTTATTACGATGTTGACCTGTTCTTGTTCTATGTTCTCTGTGAATGTGACGATAGAGGGTGCCACATGGTCGGTTATTTTTCGAAGGTACTTATCTGAACTCTGAGATGTCATTATTCTGCAGTGAAACTAGTGTGATGAAGCTGAAACTCTGAGTTTGTGTCATGTCTCCATTTTCATGAAAGTTCCTTTGCCATTGCTTTGACACTTGTTGTGCATTATTGATTTATGTAATTGATGTTTTCCTTAGATGGATTAGGGTGTGTGGCATAGTGGTTATTCTGTGAGAGCATGAAAAAAAAAAAGATTACTCTTTGAAGGATAATTTTCATGTCACTATGTACAAATGTTGATATATGTTTGCAAAGATTGATATATGCATGAAAGAACTGTAATCTTTAACAACAAAAATATCCTTAAAGTTCTAATGTGTTAGTGGGTAATTAGAAACATCTATATACAAATGTTGATCTTTTATGGTCTGTGGAAGTTATGACAGGAAGAAAGTAGGCCACCAGATATTTTTGACATTGAAATAGCTATTGCACCCATTTTGTCAATATAAACCAGATGTATTATATTGTAACTTGTTGCCGCTAAGGAAAAAAGCATTAAACCAATAAATCCATTGGAAAGTATTTGTAGAGTGGCCTCACTGAGTCCTATGTTGGCTATAGAACAGATTTCTTTATTTGGTTTTATAGTTCAGAGTATAATAAGTCAATTTGTAAGCTTTCAAGAAAAAAAAAGGAAATTAAAAACTCCTCCCCACTTGGTAGGATAATTCTGCTGGGAGACGTGAAGGGGATGTGGTTTTAGTCATTGGTGGTTTCTCTATTAATCAGTTGATCTAAGGAGTCAAACCTCTTTAATGTATATGTTGACAGGAGTATTCTTTTTGGTGTTTGAACTGCGTGGTATGTCAATAAAGATTAGCTGATGAACATGGCAACCAAATTCAACCATCTCAAAAGATCTGAGCCCCATCTTCATAATTAACAATTATAAACTTTCCTGTAATATTGGCAGGCTGGTACACAAAATTCCTGCAATGTGTGGGGTATGGAGAAGGGTCCAACCTCTTTGATTTACTTTAGGCAGTCTCAAGAGGCTGTTTTTATTGTCTCAAATGCTTGACCACCAGGTCAAACAGTTGAAGAAGGAATTTCTTCTATTGCCTTGGAATGTATGACTATTGCTGCATTAGTGGCATCATTATTCATGAAATATCAGTTTTCTGATGACTTTAAATTATATCGTGGATATGTTTTGTCTAAGCAGTGGCTGGTTTTCTCTTACAGTAGATTAGTTCAATAATTCTTAAATTTTTTTAGTGTCTGCCTAGATCTACTTCTCTGAGCTTGCTGTTTACTGATGCAGGAAAAACATTCGGAGGAATCCTATAACTTGGCTTGTATTCTAACTCTTCCTCCGTATCAAAGGAAGGGTTATGGCAAGTTCCTTATTGCATTCTGTAAGCTCCCTACCCAACTCTTTTTCCTGACACCCATTTTTCTCTTTCTTTTTTGCATGATCTGATCTGGGAGGGATTGTAGCTGAATGAGATGAACATTTTATTGTTATTGTGCATTGTGTTGCTGCCAGATGAAAATATCAGTTTGGATGCCCTGACATTGGAAAAATATGCCTATATGTCACTATGTCCCTGAATATTACGATGTGTTGCCTGATGTTTCAGATATCGCTTCGCTCTTAGAAGCTAGTTACCACACATTTTAAATACACAAATGTTTGAAGAATTTAAATCTCTATGTTTGTATAGGTATGTAACATGGGTAGATCATAAGTTTTGTAATGTTTTTAGTACCCTACAAGGATATCAAAATTCATTGTGATAAAATTGACAAAAACTCATCAGATAGATAATAGAAGATTAAAGATAATTAATTTTAGTATATAACTCACTTTTGATGTGGTTACGAGAAAAATATTTGTGCCTATGATGCTTGATACATATACTTATTACCTAATATTGACACTGATACTGCTAGTAATATTGATGTTTTCACCCATGATTACCGAAATACAAAATTTATAGATGATCATGTGCATTGGATTTCTAATATCTTTTTCTCCATGACGGGGGCAGCCTATGAGCTCTCTAAGAAAGAAGGTAAAGTTGGCACGCCTGAAAGGCCTCTCTCGGATCTGGGGCTGCTGAGCTACCGCGGTTATTGGACACGGGTTCTTCTCGATATCTTGAAGAAGCACAAGGGAAACATCTCTATCAAGGTATATATGCATATTCTTTCCCTATGCAAAATTTTGCGTGGAATTTGACACTTAGCATGAAATCAAATCTGCAAGTGTAATGTTAACAGATTTCAAAGTAATTTTCTCCATGGTTAGATTTTAGTTATTGATCGGTGAGGTTAGGCATTTTATTTTACTGCCGCTTGTGAGTGTTGTTATGGTCCTTTTAAGTGAAGAGGTTCCTACATCCACCCGGCAATTAGGAGTAAAAGTTGGGTGGATGGATGATGAAAATCGACTAGGTGTTCAAATCGATTGATATAATATTTATCATTATTCACAAAATTTATAATTTTAATCGTTCAATGGATATGGAGGCCTTCCCACTGGATGGATCACAATAGCTCTGGCCACATGTTGCCATGACATTAAGTTTGATTTATATCCTAATGTGATTTGTCCAATGTTGGATGCATCAAGGTGTGAGACTCGGCAATTTTGCAACATTTTTTAGGCACAGCTTGCTTTCGTTTGAAATTCCCCCCATTTTGACAGGGTAGATCCAGGATTTTTTTTTACCATTAGGTAAATACACAAAGTGATTTACTAAAAATTATCATGAAAAATCAATACTTCATAGTTTTTCTACTTTCTTTGATCAAAGTAAATTTAAAACAATATGTTAATTGCTGTTGTTAAACAATTTCATTAGGGTCACTATAAAATTTCATTTTAACTATGTATAAATTCTATCTATGTCCGTATAGTTAATAATTTTTTAGTAAGTTCAGTTGACCTCAATAAGCGAAGAATGGATCTGCAATTCCTTGGATCGGTAAGAAAGCAAATATGGGGGATCTGGAAGGGGTAGACGATGTATGCCATTGTTAAAGTTATTAGTATTTATGGCGGTTATATCAGTATCGGACACATTGGATAATATGTATTGATATCGAATATATTAAAACATAATTTTTTTTTTGAGAATTATAAGCTAATAGGATTATATGATTTCGGCACTTCATTCTCAGCCCTTCCTCCTAATTTCCCCTCCCTTGAATCTACTCTGCGATTGGTTTAACCAAAATAGGTGTTCTTTTTCAACATGAAAAACTTGGGAACATCCTTGGACTGTATGGTATCTTATGCATCCTTACATATTAATATGTGAATATAAAAATAGATGAATAGGTGAAACGGTAACGATAGAATAGGTATCTGGAGCATGTCTATAGGGTGATTCTCAGCAAAGCAACTTGCTCTGATTGCAGGAGCTCAGCGACATGACAGCCATTAAAGCAGAGGACATTCTAGCGACGCTTCAGAACCTTGACCTGATACAGTATCGGAAAGGGCAGCATGTCATCTGTGCAGACCCCAAGGTGTTAGATCGCCACCTTAAAGCTGCCGGGCGTGGCGGCCTTGAGGTGGATGTCAGCAAGCTCATCTGGACACCGTACAAGGAACAAGGTTAATATCACTTCTTATCCATTGCCTTTTCTAGTGTAAAAATTGTCTTATAGGCAACTGGGAAATTAGAACTGTAAACCAGTTAGTAGCAGAGGGAATATTAGTGTAATTAATGAATGACAGAGCCAATCAATGATCCTTTGTATATATATTTTTCATTGAAGGCAGCTGACATGGAACGGTATGAACTGATATTGTTATATGAGATTAAGGTAGGCATAAATATCTTATTATTTACTGACAGAAATAAAATTTTGATAAAGTGAATAATTATTTTGTGTTTCGTGCTGGTGGGCAACGTTGGGAAAGATAGCCTCTGGCGGCAGGTATGGAGGGCTGGATTTTTTTGACAGCCGGAATATTTATTTTCTAAAGTCTGTGAATAAAGTATTATTACATATCCTATGGAATTCATTATTTCTCATTTTTGGGTAATGATTATTTTTTACCCTAAACTTCTAATGAAACGTTGTCTGGAATGAAATTTTAATTTCGTCTAATTAAACCCTTTTTAGTATTTAGTCGTGGGAAAGAAATAAGATTGGTCGGGAGATAAGAAAATAAGTATTACATTATTTATTTGTGTATGAAATTACTATTCAACCTAGAAATAAATGTGATAGGTCCTATATAATTATAGGCTGACCTAGACTTGAGTCTATCTCGTCGCTGTGTCAGGAGGGTTGAGGTCCAATGAGTTCATGTGATGCATAAGGCTTAGGAGGTGCCTCGGCTGGCCCAATCGATAGCCTCAGCCAGCCCAAATAGACTCAACTGACAATCTCATGTGGACTAGCCAATCACAGCATAAGGTGCCCTTCAATTTAGCAGCCGATAACTTGATGAGAGTAGAGCACGCATGTAAAAAATACCTACTATGTTGGTAGAGAACCTAGCAAATATGCCTGAAAAGTAGCCCATAATTGTACAACAATTTCAAAACGACAACTAACATTGATTGCTTTTACCATAGCTGGAACAATTCAGCAAACATTGACGGAAAAATTATCACCAACCTTGGTACCAAAGCCATGCTAAATCAATACTTGCATTACAAATATCCTTTCACCCTTGCCGGTGAAGGAGGAAGAGGAGAACAACCCTAGTTGGCAAGCACCTAGCGAGATCCAAGAACTCTTTCTTGCTCACAAGAATACCGATTATTGAAGGAAACTTTCTCCCCCTTTCTCATAAAGCCGCTTTCTGTCGAGTGCAAGCTACCAGAACTAAGTCCTCCGTCAACACTCTCTAAGTGGCTCCCTGTCGAATGCAAACCACCGAATTCAAAGATGCATCAAAATGTTATTATTATCACAACTGCAGATAATGTTCAACATCAGATTGATAATATTTGTCCAACAAACTCTAATAAATAAAACTATCTTACATGTAATGTTTATTATTCATCATTTTCGAATAATAAATATTCTCAATAAATAATTATTTTCATCTAACATTTTTAGCCAGACAATAAAATAATAATAATAATTATTATTATTTGGGAATAAATATTTACAAGAATTGAAATTCTCAAAATTTCCACCATAGATGAACAACTTACCGCAAGAAGAAAAAATTACACAGAATAATGATCTCGTGAAACTGCCTCGCCAAACCTTTCAGCACAAACCTAATATATGTACTATAAAAACAATAACATGGAATAAAACTTACGATAATAAAGCCTTAAATCCAACACATAACCCGAACACCATAACTTTCCTTCCTTTCCCGGTAATGTATGGCTTTTCAAATGAGAATATGATACGTGTACGATCGGTAACGGTACCGACAAGTGAAGGATGATGGCAAAATTAGAGTAGTCGGCCGAGGAGGAGAGTTCGGCAGAGGATGAAGTAGCGAAAATAGGTGAAAAGCGGCCGTGGTGCGTAAGTTGGCAGCAATGCAGGGAAATGACAGAGAGAAGCAGCGAGGGAAAAGGGACGGGGAAAGCAGAGAGAATCAGCCCGAGGTACAAAGAACGACCACGGTGCAGAGAGGGAAAATAGAGAGGGAAGAAAGAGAGACGAGGTGAGGAAAGAGAATGACAGAGAGGAGAGAGTTGCAGAGAGAGAAAATAGAAAGAGAGCAAATATTTTTTACCCATTACTATTATCATCAACAGTATATATACATCAAATATCAACGAGATCGGTTGAAAACCGACCGAAAGTTAACCAAAAGAATACCAAACAAGAAAGAAAATAACAAACAACCGTGCCCGTAACAGAAAACAGAAAAGGAATCCCAAGGAGAGGAATGAGGCCCGTAACAAAATAGTATCCATGCATAAACCGATGAATCATTCCTATCGACGGTGTCCTCTTTTCACGGCCGGAGCTGGAAGATGAACAGCTCCGATCCTCTTCGACCGAAATCGATCTTCTCCCTAAAATGTCATAACACCATACTCCAGACTTTACTGTCTCCTTCGCTGCATTGTTCATGGACGTATTTGATCTTCTC
>JAOVVI020008606.1:1276-14096 GCA_028571085.2 Nepenthes alata
GAAGAAGAAAATTTCAAAACTATTTTATATTAAATCTATTAGATCAAAGGTAAAAGATAAGTATTTTTAAGTACATTCATTGATTTATTTCATATATCATCTAGTTTTATTTAAAATACTCATTTTATTGTACATGTGTATAATCATTTGTACCCCCTATTTTAAATATTATTGTATGTACGTGACTTTTATCGAATATTTTAAAATTTATTAGGTCTTACTGAAAATTTAAAAAATTTATACTTTTCTATTGGGTAAACAATTTTGTATTTATATTTTACCACATAGAAAAAAGTTTTGGATTTATACATTTTATACAGAGAAAAAAATTTTAAATATTTACTATAGAATCAGTCATTTGTTATTTTATTAAAGAACCACTACTTTAAATTAAATGAAATAATATATTTAAACAAACTAATATATCAGATAAACTTAAAAATTACATCTATTATCATATTTGAAAAAAGAAAGTGATATTTGATACTACCTATAAGATGTATATATATACATGGCCTGTCTATAAGTCTAAATAGTAGCATTTCGGTGTAACATGATTATGAGTACATGCCATTCTTCATCAAAGTGTTTTGGCATTTTGTTCTCATATTTTAGTATTATTTTATGTTTTAAGATTTTGACATATATCACATTTGATATTTAATATGTTTAAGCTTTTAAAATTTATAGGTTTGAATCCAATCTTCGAATTTATCCGATTTTCAAAGAGTTTTTTGGAATCGTGTAATAATTTGACATTTAAATAATTTTATGCTATTTTATATTATTTAATATTCATATATAAATTAAGATATTTTCAAACAAAATTACATTTGACCATTCAATATGTAGACATCGACTTTTGAATATTTGGAATGTTGGATTCGAACGTGGACTGTTTGTTGTTCTTTTGTTCTGTTTTATAAATGTGTATTTATTATCATATACATATATTTATTGACCTGTATATTTTAAATTTGTCATATTTTTTAACCCTTTATATTAGAGAGTTGTGAAATTACTTGTAAAACCTTGGACAGAAATGATTCAAAGCCTTTATTTTTATTTTGTTGTGTGGATATGTATTAGAATTTATTATGAGAGTCATATTGGGGTTTCTATTTGGTTAAAATATCTATGGTCTATATAATTTGACATATACATTTATTAATATGGACTTTATACGGGTATTGTATTTGATGGGTCAGTCACCTATGGACAAATTCGGATACCGAGACCTATAGTGAAAAGACTGTTCGAAAGTCGCAACTCAGGAGAAGGTCCTCACAGCCCAAGATTTGAAGATCGCACAACCTAGGATTGCTTGCCAAGACATGGGCTGGCCCATCAGCTCGCCATGAACAACCCCTTCAGAACGGCCCACGACCATTTTTTTGCACGCTGAGAAAATTTTTCATAATTGGTTAGTACAAGCCCAGCAGATATTTTGGAAATATTCATCCACGATTTGCATGATTTCTCCTAAAGTGGCAACTATCATATAAAGTGCCTTCTATGATCACGTCAAAGAAGAAATGATATCCTCTGATCAGCCATGGTTGCCATAACAAGCACCCGTGATCGCGTAATCGTTCTTAAAAAAGAATCTGCCATTGACATTCACTGATAATTAGCTACACAATTCAACAATCCTACATGAACAAATAAGAGAGCTCTAAGAGATAGATAGAAACAGAGGAGTCCAACCCTTCGTCTAGGAGGCCTTACTTTTCATTCAGGAAGCACCATCCGAGGAGTCCAACCCTTCATTCAGGAGGCCCTGCCTTCGCCTAGGAGATGTTCTCTGTCCAGGAACCACCTTTCGTTTAAAGGATGCCTTTCGTCCAAGAGTCCTCATCAATCCTCCTAGGAGGAGGCCTGCCCAATCCATCTGAGATGCCTATCCTCTTATCCATTCAGAAGGCCATCTATTCGGGTAACTTGCCTTCCATCTAAAAGCTTTACTCCAGCCCTCCACCTCTAAGTCACCCTTCAACCAAGTGCACCTATAAGCAGCCCCTTAGCCGGATGCACCTCCAAGCTCCCCTCAGTCGGACGTACATATGTACTCAATCCCCACTGCATGTATCAACATATTTTCTTATATCCTTACATCTTTATATTCTCTTAAAAAGATGTCTGATTTGAGCGTCGAAAAATATATTGAGGAGCAAGTCTCACCAATTATCTTAGCTCTCGTTCATTCGTTATGCTACTCATGGTCCAAGTTCAAAGAGATGATGACTAAATCAACTCCAATTTGATCCGACGTAAAAAATCAAGCACATTTCTAATTTGTACAATGACCCAAATCTAGAAACGTATCGGTATTATCATTGCTTAGATGTTGATACATATTTTTTTTTACGAATAGGTTTGGATTTGGCTTTGTTTGGGTAAAAAGAAAAAAATAAAATTTATTAGAATTTATTTAATTATATATTTAATCACTTACTTGAGTCGGAGTTGTGACACTGCATCTCCTAAAATAACTGTTAGATTTTAAAAAATTTTAATTGTTAAAATTTATATATTAAATAATTCTCTTCAAATTATTATTTTCATTAAAATTTTTATTTTGAATTTTAATATTAAATAAATGTTACTATTATAAAAAAAATTCAAATTCATTATTTTAAATATTTCTTATTTTAAAACTTTGATCATTGCATTTTCTTCTAATGACTAAAATAATAAAAATAAAATCACATTTCTCTTTAAAAGAAGCAAGAACACTAAACCATGATCCATTTAAAATTTTTATTTTTTAAATTCCAATGAACACAGAAATAGATAGTAAAGCTGCAAGTGAGTAAAATAAATATCTTCATTTTATAACAAATAATAACATATATTTGTTGCGTCCGAATTTTGGGGTCTAGTGCAATATAAATATTTGGGAGTATGAAAATGTAGAGAGGGAGAGAAAGATGCCGGGTTTTACGTGAAAATCCTCCCCTTGAATGAGGAGGAAAAGCCACGAGGCTCTCGGTCTTTGAAAATGCTTTTCTATGGGTGAAAGTGTTACAAAATGTAAGTTTTGGGAGTATCTTTCCTTTTTCTTCTCACTCTCTCTCCTTAGAAAGCTCTCTCTTTTGGAAGCTTTTGAGCCTTCTTTCCTTCTCGTTTTTTAGAGAGAAAAAAAAGTCCTTTGTTTGGAACATTTGCTAGGTATTTATATGAAAAAATTGTGCCGTTGGAGAAGGGACACGTGGCAACCTGCGTATGGCTGGGAGGCTGTCCACCTGCCCTGTCGGTTGTGCCAGGCACGTGAGGAAGCTGTCCGCCTGCCCTGCTGGCCATGTCAGGCACGTTGGCATGTGCAGTGAGGCAAACTGCTGGCGCCGCTGATAGGACCCTATCGTGTCAAGCGTGCAGACTTTAGGCGTCAGTCTTGATGTGACTAGGCATGCTCTAAGTATCATTATGCACTGTGGAAGCGGCGTCTTACAGTGGCTGTATGCTCCTTGGTAATAGCGAAGTTGCTTAGTTGGCGCTCACGGCCGTGTATGAAATAGTCATCGTCCTTATGTGGCGTGCCTTGTCCCTTTGTGAGTTTGCGGACTTGTTTGAAGGAGGCAGCTCTCGGACATTAATTGCTTTCTTAGTGATTTGAAGGATCTTTGGTTTCTTGTAATGGGTCATTGGGTCTTTTCTGACTTCTCGGATTAATCTGAGACCTGGAGGAACGTCTGAGGTCTTTGGGCTTCTTGGTCACTGCGAGCCAACTGAATTAACATACTTGGTCATTTTGACTTCTTGCACGAAGACGCCAAGGCTGTCCTCATCTATTAGGAGGTTCTCTGGTCATTTTCCTAGTCCTATTATTTGTGGGGTTAGGGTTCTTGGACGCTTCTTCGGCTTTACTGATAATGTCAGCCCCTCGTGACGTCCTCGAGCTTCTTTTGGTTAATCGGGCCTCTTAGATTTTTGTCGCCGCTTGGACTTCTGGAACACTGGCCCACGTTCTCATGCTCATTAGGCCGATTTAACTTAAGAAATTAAATTAGACTTTTAGACCTCATGGGCCAGTCTGTCCTCTTGATCCGTGGTCGTAACTTTAGACCTCTTCTTTGAGCCGTATTTTATAGGCCTTTATATTGGGACCTAACAATATTAAACTTATCTTATAATTTTAACCATTTAATTTATTTATAATTCACATATGGCTGGCCACTACTTAGTTCAACGGTATAACACATTATTTATCTTAGATAATATCTTATTTATTTACATATATTAAAAAAATAATAAAAATAAATAAATAATATATCATATTATCCAAAAACATTTTAAAAATAACAAATCTGTCCCAAAAACGCTTCATTGGGAGACCACCCATCAAAATATTCTTAAAGTGTCATTAAACGGCCCCGTCCGATATGCATCGAGTTTTTCAAAGGGTAAAATGTTCATCACAGAATGTTCAAAAGGTTAAAGTTAAGTCAATACATTCTATACAGTCTCTAGACATTTACTCAGACATAATATTTCATCTATCCATTTTTTCTTATGTAAATCCATCAGTATAAATAGATGGAAAAAAATATCACGTTATCGAAAGATATCAGAAAATTGCAGAAAAAAACATAAGATAAAGGGTGAGATACATAGTAAACGATGACAGAATCCAAGGGGGAGGATTTTCAGGGGAGGTCTTGTAGGAACTATGGTGGTTTCTAGGCGGTGGCAGCAACTGCAGGGGCGGCGGGGGTATACCAGCCATGGTGGATCTCCACCGCCTTCTTCCTCTTAGCAAGCCGAGACTTGCGCCTTGCACCGGTGTTCCTGTGTATCGTACCACACTTCACCGCCTTGTCGATCACAGAATATGCCTCTGCGATTAGTTTTTCAATTGGAAGGACTTCTTCAGATTGTGCATCTGCTTTCTTCCTCAGCAAATCAAGCTCTTCCAAAACCTGCATCAAAAATCACAATTTCTTCTTCAATATTTATTTAGGAAAAAAAAAAAGAAATTGAGAATGAAGAAGACAGGATGGAAAGAAATCGAGAACTCATTCAGCCGAGGCACATCTTACAGGCAAGAAGATCTTAAGAAAATCGACTGTAATAAGTAAAGTCGATGCAGATCCTTCATTTCATAGATTGTAGCAGACGGCTGATGAGGAAAATGAAGAGTGCAATATGTATTTTGTTTTGCCGATGATTCGAAGTCACAAGGTAAAAGAATCCCCAGCCATGGATAAAAATATTGGTCTGCGTATTACTGTTGGTATCGGCCGTATTAAACAATATGTATATATCAAACATTTCAGAAACAAAACAAAATTTACATATCGTAGCTTGATAAAAAAAATATTAGGCGTGTCAGCCAAACACTGTATGTTTGGAACATCGCTCGTATATAGGTTGGTTAAAAGTGATAATTACATTGCGTATATTTTATGATTAAAAATATACCTCTAAAATTAAAGGAGAAAATTTTAAAAGATATCTATTAGACTTATATTTTATACATCAGAATGTTTGGCAATCAAACATATAAAAAAAACAAATGCTACATCGATGAGAATACTAAAATGGATGAGTGAAATCACATAAAAAGATGAGGAATTATGATATCTTTTAACATTTAAAAGCTGTATATATATAGAAGATAATTTGAGATAATGTCTAAGGTGATTTAGAGAATTAAAAAATAAGCCAAATGAAATACCTATGAGGCAAAGTGAGTTACTTGTGATTGAAGAAAAGAAATAAAGTGGAAAATTTAGAAAAAAAACTTAAAATGAGTTAATTAAAAATATTCAAAATCGCTCCTGCTATGCTCTAATCTAGCCCTGAAAAAAGCAAGCTGAGGATCAGACATGTAAGAACCTTTTTCAGATCCTGCAGTGTTCCTCATCAATTAGTAACCAAAAATTTAAGTAGCCGTCAATAACCCAGTTGAAGCATAAAGATCATACATCTATAATGCATTGTATATCCCGTAACAGATCCCATTCTCCTACCAATTCTCGGGAATCGATGGCTGTTCATAGCTATTATCTTGATAGATAATTTGAGAAGCCAATGATACTTTTTTCGTGTTTCAAAATACAGTTAATCAACATGTTAACTAATCGACTATGGTAAATTAGATCGGATTTTGCAACTTTTCCTCTTGTAAAATCATAATTATTGTCACGAACATTTTCCATATGGAAAGCAAATATTTTGTTACAATACAAGCAGAGGTGATGTGCATTATTCAAGAATTGAATTATTTTATAAAAAGGCATGTTGTAAGAGCCACTTTTCTTTGGATAATTTTCACCCCTAGTGGAATGTAAAATACCTCTATGAAATAATGACAAATTAAACAAAATTTTCAACAAAAATAAGATTATCTAACCCATAGTAATTATTTTTTACATTAGAATAACCAAAAATGATCTAATTTTTTAGAGTTTCTCTTTTTTGTGTTTTCTTCCATTTTATATAAAAACCAACCATAAATAGAGATTTTATAAAATGTAAGATGAAAGAAAAAGTCTATTCTGAATAGTTATGCTTGCTTATATCACTTCCGAATTCTGAATGGTCGTGTCTATTCAGAATTTTTCTAAAGAGATACGTCTGTTAGAATCAATCTCTGTTTGCACGGTCACATCCATCAGAACAATACCTCTACAAGTCTTCCTTCTTTTATTTTGAACATTTCCAACAAAGTAAAATACATTCAATTGCTTATGGCAAATGATGTCACACAAAACATCAAGTTGAAGATGATGCATGAAACTCTAGGAAGACAAACCGAGTGAGAATAGTACGAAATAACACCAAATTTTTGTATAGTTGGTTATTATCAATTGATCTTACCGTAGGTATAAGAAATTGCAATCTCTTTTCATAAACCAAGCAATGCACTTTCTATTCTATGGACATCCCATTTCACTTGGTGCAGAAAGCATCATATGCAGAAGCAATAGATACGATCAGCATCCCCTTACGACTACAAGGACTTCAAAATGCGAGATTTCAACAATAAACAAATTTATCTAAATGCATAGAATAAACAGAGGAAATGTTCAAGGATAATATCAAAAAATTTATTCCAGACATATGTTACTAAATATGTACCTTCTTCATACGGGTTTTAACTTCCGATTTCCGGGCTTTGTTTCTATGATGTCGTTTATCTGCTTGGCGATCTCTCTTTGCAGCTGAATCAGCTTTCTTTCTAGGAGCCGCCTCACAAATGATTGAGCGACTACCCGGCCTCTGAAGTGTGCTCATAGACAAACATCCTAGAATCGAGAAGGCAACAGCTCAATTACAAAAAAATGAGTTCACGAAACATCTTACACTGAATCAAATTCACTATGTAAAAGCATGTAAATTAGTCCGTATTCTTTAACTCCGAAAGATGGTCTATAGACAGTTTTAACCATGATGCTTTTTAAATAAGATACATAAGCATGTAAATTTACAGGTCAAAACAAGTCATGTAAGTATCATATCATTGTACAATGACAATTTCTTATTCTAGAGAGCATTTAGTTCAGATGCAGACTCAAATTGCAATGAATACATTAGATATGAGGGCTTAATGGAGCAGAACATGAATAGAAATGATTTGTACCACCTGCGACATGCAAAACAGCAGTTCTACAGGCAAAATCTGCTAGCAATTTTAAATTGGGTGACAGATATACATCATATTTTCGTTCTGCATGTCAAGCAAGAAGATCACACAACAGAGTTGATGTTCTATAAGATGATCATGGTAACAAGATCACCATTGGCAGGTTAATATGTTGGTGGGTTTCATAAGAATTTACTGAGAAGAGAACTAGAATTACGATTTTCTGATGAAGAAATAATGTCCAGAAGGCATATTCTCAATGACCAAGAACTAAATGGATAAAAATATCTATATTGGTATCAGTATTGAACATATTGAACAATATATATCAATATCAGCTATATTGGAAGGAATAAAATTTCTAAAGATCATAAGTTGATAAAACCGTATCGCCTGATATATTGCGATATATCACCATTACAGAAACATATCACGATATTATTGAGATATCAGAAAATATCAGTATATTATTTGATATTTACACCATTCAAAAAGGCATCTATGCAAAAGTGTCAGCTATGAAGAGGTTAAACATGCCATGTTTTCTATTTGGGGAGACAAAATCTCCCGGGCCTGATGGCTATACAAGCCATCTGTACATGAAGGAATGTGATTTGTAGGTAAATATAATTTTGGGGCAGTTCAGAACCTTCTGACTGATCAACTCCCGAAGCAGATTGATTCCGCTAACTGGAATACTTTCATTCCCAGAGCTAAAATGCAACACCACCAGCTGACTTAAGGCCAATCGCTTGCTGTAACACTATATACAAATCCATTTCCAACTATTCGCTTGCAAAATAAAGAGGTGCTGGAAGTTCACATTGTGAAATCCAATGAGCTTCGGCAAAGAACAGATTTATTATCGAAAATGTCAAGATACAGTAGGTTTTGATCAGAAACAACCAAAGGAAGGGGATGCCTCCTTGAAACTACCAAAAAAACTACCAAAAGTATTTGATAACTAAAATGAAAAAGATATTTTAAAAATACGAATAAATTTGATTATGAATTGGATCAAAATTTCATTATTTATTAAATACACATTTTTATATTTTGTGAACTTACAAAATAATATTTCCCTAATCACATATTCTTAAAATATTGTTGTATAAGTAGTATTTAGAAAGTTTTGAAAACATTTACTTTATAGACAGTAAAAAATTCTAAAAACTAAATTTTTGGTATTTCTTGAGTTTTCCAAAATTCAGTTTAAATTTAGAAAACTGAAAACTCTGTTTTTGAGTTTTCTAAATGAAAAAAAGAGAGACATATTTTAACGTCTTTTCTAAATTTTCTGTTTTTCTGGAATATTTTCAGAAAACAGTCATAAGTTTTCATACTGAACAGGCCATTAGACTTTCCTGATCAGTTTATTCACTAGGTGAGGACTTGCATATCTACTTCTACGTACTCTATCTCTATAAATGGAGAACTATGTGACTATTTTCAAGCCAAGAGGCATCTCAGACAGTGACATCCCATATATTCCCTATTATTTGTCATGGTCATGGAATCCCTAACTAGAGAATTGAAAGGCATGGAGAAGGACAAGCTATTCCAGAATCATCCTAAGTGCAAGCAACTCAAATTGTGTTCTCTTTCCTTAGCAGATGAGTAGCTCAATTTATGTAAAACAGATGAGTTCTCGTGCAAAAGAGAGGGACCTTTTTTCAGAGATTCTCAGCTGTCTCTGGATTGTGGAAAAATCAAAACAGGCCTTACATGTTCTTTGCTGTGATGATTTACAATTTGAACAAGAAATTACCGACTGTGACAGGATTTCAGGAAAAATGTCCTTCCATGAAATATTACGTGTGCGACTCATCTCTTGTACACTCATCTATAGTGATTGCCAAAACCTGGTTAGCTTATATCTTACTCTGGTCAGCATGAAGGGAATAAACATTGTATTGCTGAGCATACGGGTACATTGGATCAGTGTCTTCCCTCCTAACAGGATTTCAAAAGAAATAAAAAGCCTCTTTAAGAAGTTCTAGTGGACTCGCCACATGAGGAGCCATGTAGCTCAGGAGAGGGTGTGTAAACCTCCCAATGAGGAAAGTCTGGCATTGAAGGACGTAGTTGTGGAACAAATGTGAAGAATTGTGCAGTATAAAACGGCATCCCGGTAAGAAAAAGGAAAGACTATGGGTCAGGTAGGTCCAACCATATTTGTTTAATTTGTGCTGATTAGAGGTCCTATAATGTTAAATGTGACTAATTTGATCTTGAAGGAAGCAGATGAAACTAACAAATGTTTTCAAACGACATAGATAATTCATGAAGATGGAAGCACACAGCCTCTAGCCAGTTCTCTAAATTCATGTTACAGAATGCTTTTGGGAAAACAAGGGAATGAAAGATGGGAATCCGTTGTTTGACAAGATTTAATACCCACAACCACTCATTTATTAGCTGGTTGGCAATGCTTTAGAGGCCCTCTACTATGACAGATTGTTAAAATGACACAGAGTTGACAGTGCGACTTGTATCCTATGCAAAAGTGGGATGAAGGAACATGATCCTCTGTTTTCCAAATGCTGCTTCAAAAGCCAGTCATAGGATACGATTTTGCAATAGATGGGGAGCACAATAACACTATAAAATTCAGATTTTTATTCCTCTGTATCTTCACTTTAGAGAAGATTAAACTGTAGGATAAAGATTTTCTCATTCAAAAATATATATTATACTTCATACAAATCAGAAAAGGTTTAGCAAAATAAAGTCAACTGGATCAACAGAGGACAGAAGGGCAAATCTATGACTAATTGCTTCAAAAAGATCATGTTCTTACACAACTTGTGATCTATGGAAAGAAAGGACCGCTAGAATATTCAACTCAAGGGAGACCCAGATCAGGGAGAAGTGGAATTTTGGATTTGAGATTTATTTTACAGAGATCTATATCGAGCAATGAAATTCTCTCTCACTCATAAAAGAAATTATAACATATTGTTGTTTTTCTTAAAAAGCACAATTGTTGAGATCAAATAGTCAAGCTATTGAGAGAAAATAATCTTCCGAGGAAATAAAATATGCCTAATGTCTAGAATCATCATAACTTTCTTTAGGGATGTATTATTAAGATGATATCTACTCCAATGTAAAGAGGTAGTATAATAGGATTTGACTGATTTGGAGAAAGGTAACAAAAATCTTTGTGATACAGCCAATCATTAGTTCCCATCAAAGGGTGAATGAAAGATAAAAATTAGGTTGCACCTAATGGTGCGTTTGGTTTCCTCCTTTTAATAAGCAAACCTGTGTAAAAGTGTGAAAAACTAAGTGAACTAAAAAATGTGCTATGTTTAGTCAGAATGACAAAAATCATTGGAAATTAAAAATGTGAAAAACGGTGAAAATCTTCCTTTATATTTTCTCCAACGTTTTTTCCATAGTTTTTGCAAAAATGATTAAAAACAGTAAACATTATGGAAATTACATAACAATTATATTGAAATGAAATAAAAATTGTGTTTTTATCTAATTATCTCACTTTTTCATTTCGAGCCAAACCTAAATACTTAAAATCATTTACACCTCACCCCTTAACCCTATTTTCCTCTCTTCCACATACTACCGCCGTTCACACAACAAGAAGGTTGTTCTCCAGCTCTAACCCATTGTGCCAAACTTATCTGCTGCCCAAGGTATGAATTCTCTATTAATTTGAGAAACTTGTGCCCAACAATTTCTTAACAATTATTTATCTACCCCTTCACTCTATTAAGTCATGCAAATGACCGACTCATTAATTGCTGCATAACGTTAGTGTTATTCTAAATTGATAATTTCACTTATGGGTAAAATGTTTGCTTTATGGAATACATATGATGAGCATTCAAATTGAAAATAGTAGACTTGTAACAATATTTTGATAACTAAATTAGTTTTTACATCCCATAATTTTACTTGATATTATATCAAGAAAAAGAAATTGTAATCTTAAGTTTTGCACCATTTTCCTCATGTTAAACCAAACAAATAGATTTACGCACTTTTACTTAGTTTTAATTTTACTGAATTTTACATAATTCGCACTTTTACTTAGTTTTGATTTTACTTAATTTTACATAATTCTAGTCCCCATAGTTTTCCACATTAATTTGGATACCAAAGACAGTACAAATCAAACAATCCAATGAGTTCAGAACAGGGCGAAACCCTCCAGAATTAAACATATAACCACCAATTCTACATTAATTTTCAAAACCTCATACAATGCTAAAATTACGAAAACCAAGGGTAAAAAAGAAGAAGAAAAATCCAGTAAACTCCTACATCTTAAGACAAAATATGCCACTGTCAATCTCACAGAGCTTGCAACTTCACAATAAATCGCATCAAAGTGAACTTAGATTTGCAAACAACAACAACATATATAAAAAAAAAATCAATGCAACGATGGGTTTGTTTGTCATGTTCCGGATTACCTTTCGAGAAGAAGTCGTGTGAGATATTTGCAGAGAGACTGAGGGGGTGAAAAGCCGCATCGTAATGGAGTTGACTCGAAGAAGAGCTTCTTACGGAGAGGCTTCTCAACTTGGTTGAAGGAACGGTCAAGCAAGAAGGAAGGCAATGGATAGCGGCGGCCATCTCTCTCCTCCTCCGCTGCTCCTCACTTTCTTTATCCTGACGGAACTGAACTTGGTCGGAGTGCAATTACCATTTTACCCTGACTCAAATGGGATATATCTGCGATGTTTTTTTCCCCCCTATTTTTGATAAATAATATACATGAGATCATATAAAGCATAAAAATAATTATATTTTAACTTTTTATAATATAAAAATTTATTAAATATTAAAATTTAATATTTAAAATTTTAATAATTTTTATAAGGTTTAAAATTTAATTTTATCAAATTAGACAGCTAAAATTATAATTATAAGATTTAATATATTAAAATAATTTCATCATCAAAAGATCGATCAATTTGAAATAAATTTTAATAAAATTATATATGAAAATAAAGAAAAAAATAGATAGCCATGAATAATAATATTATTAAATATTTAAAAGTTAAATATAAGATAATATATTTAAATAACATCGGTTAGGGTTTAAATATTTAAAATATAAATTAAAAAAAATATATTTATGAAAAAATATAAGTTATTATTATAAGTAAGAAATAAGGAGATATGACTGATGAAAATTTAAAACTATAATAAAATAAATTTTAAAATTATTTATTGTTTCTCATTCCAGAATCAATAAAGTAG